>JAYRBW010045716.1:0-11432 GCA_036023295.1 Invenusta paracnida
ATTTATCAAATTAAAAAATACTATTTTCGTTGTGAAATACGTAGCATTAATTGATATCTGATCTCAACAGTATATATTACGAACTCGCGCTAATTTACTGTGTGGCGAAACATGATTATATTATACAAGAGAGTTCACAGATGCGCGCATATATTGCTGCACTGTAAGCCAATTTCTAGTTCCAATTTGTTGAATTATTTATGCAACAATGTGACTTCTAGCTTTATAGAGTTAATATACAAATGCCTACCCCCTGTTTCTTACAGAAGCTGGCTCGAAACAATAAGATTCTTCTTCTGTGTCGTCTTCAATACTGAAGAACCAAATTGCTATCACCTAGAAACAATGGCTATACCCGAGGAAATGCTGGCTGATAACGGGACACTGGAGCCCCATACAGTTAGTAATAGTGTGCAGACACAAGGTGCATTAGAACATCCAACTTCAGAACCAACGATTGCTGCACCGCCGGCATTCGATGATGACAACATTCCATTTGGTGTGCCGGAGACAAGTAGTCCAGCTCTCTAGCACACTACAGACTCGCCCACCTTCTGTCCTGCCCTGCCAACCCTGACTTCTGTTTCCGCCTCCTACCAGTACAAAAATAGAAAAATTCCATTTTCCCTTAATTCCACTTTCCATGTATAGTGCCAAAAGGGGATGAATTTCCCCACTTAGTAGTTGATTTTTCTCATATGTCTCACCTTTTTCCAAAGAAAAATTTCTATCTACCAGCCTTCCCTACTCCAGCCTTGTATTATAAATCGCATACCGCTCACCCCAGATTTGGTGGCGGTGCGTGTCGACATCTCAAACGCTTTTTACTCCATACCTCTACATCCAGCTTGTAAATGTATTACTCATTTTTCCGTAGATAAAAAATGTTTTCGTTTTGAACGTTTGCCGATGGGTATTTCCCCGGCTCCACTTATTATGCATACCATAATGCTGGCTATATGCAACATTTTTCGCCATTCTATTTACACATCATGGATCCATATCGATGATATTTTACTCTGTGCACCCCGCCATATTTTAAATAAATTTTTGCTCTTTGCTCTTTCTGTGTTGGAAGATTCAGGGCTCCTTGTTAACTATACTAAATCGGTTCTTCAACCTACCTCCACTATCGAGTTCTGCGGGGTGACCCTACATATTCATGCCTCTTACTTTACCGTGTCAACACATATTTGGCAGACTTGCCTTTGTGTTCTTGAAACTGCCCGTTTTTTAAAGTTATCCACAAAAGACAAACAGAGATACCAAGGTTTTCTGACATACTTTTCCATGTGTTTGGGATTGGGATATGCTATATCTGCCCTCGATGAACTTTTCTATGTACTCTGGTCTTATATCCACACACAACGTACGTTTCTTTAACCATATACCATTTTTTAAATGTAAACCTTCTTTCCAAGACTGGGTAGTGGACGCTACTCCTACACAGGTCGCTCTTCTGGACCCTAACAAGGTCGCCTACAGCACTTCGATTCCGATCACTTCCCAGCAGCAAGCGGAGCTGTTGACCACTCTTTGGGCCGTCGCTTGGGCAAACCCAGGAGACCGTATCTTATCGGACAACCGAGGGGTGATAGGACGCATAAGAAGGACCTCAGGGACTGATGCGCCGCTACTACGCATTTGGGCTACAGTAGCTCATCTTAAGGGACTCACGTTCGACTGGGTCTCGTCGGGAGACAACGAAGCGGACCATTTCTCCAGAATCGAGCCTACAACAATCTACAATACAATTCAGACTGCCTTGATACCAACATTCTTATGCCATACTCATACCGCCTAGAATTGTTCCAGCTTGTGCTGATTGGTTGTTTTAGTTTAGTTTTATTATACTATATATACTGTATACGCAGACGCTCTGCATCTTCCAAACTTGTTACTAAGTTCTGTAAGCTCGATTCGGGCAAAAGTTTGTAAAACTTTATATTTTACTTTGTAAATTTGTCATATTGAAATAAAATAAAATAAAATAAAATAAATAGTATACTTAAAGAAGCTATAGCTTCCTTTGATCCAGTCAATTTTATAATTTCTAAATTGGTTTATTCTAATTGTATTAATGAACAACAGGCTAATATCCCTTGGGTCCACCGCTTGTGTTGCAATACTCATTCTTCAATTAACCGGATCATTCTCCGGTCCATATCGGTCGGGTCGATAAGGCCGAAAGTGGATATTGGGAATTACGCAGTATGTATTTCTTACCGAACCTTTCTTACACAAAATCATTAAAATAAAAAGATTTTGAAGAGTAGGTAAGTATTACTTTACTGTGTTCTGCTATCACAAACACATTTCTAGGTGTCAAGATATACTTTTATCAACGTATATATATAGTATATATAAAAACGTTGGTAAATATATGCAATTTATGACAAAAAATATATATATTTATACATTAAATTAACGCTGTAAATATTATATCGTAACTCTGGAACAGTTTGTCTATGATATTTGTCCTGCAAAACATCAACTATATATACGGGTTTTTTTTGTGTAGGTATATCAAATTTAAGTTCACCTGATTCCTAAAAAATTGGCTAATTTAGTATGTAAAATATATTAAAAATAGAAATAATGCGGTTTTAGTAGTAATTGTAGTATATATATCACTAACATTGTAATTATTAATGAGTAAATTTCGCCAAATGCACAAAATTCTTAGTCCATTTTACAACATTTTCATCAAAAAATATTTTCTTTTTATACGATCAATTACAAAATGATAATTTAGGTATCTTTCAGTAAAGCTAGTTATAATTTTTCAATAACATATTTTACAGTGTAATAGCTCGATTCTATAACGCATATATATTTAAAGTACTTTTAAATATAATAAAGTATTACTAGATAAAGGCGTAGACACCAACCTATTATTTTGTTTAAGTAGGTACCGAATAAAAAAGTTGTACTTTATTAATTATTATTATGGTCGGTGATGTATATTACTTATGTGGTAATCCAGTAATATAAATAATGAAAAGTTTTTAATTAAATAGAGTTCTAAAAATATATATCAGTATGGTTTTAAACATACTATTATTTATAAATATCCAAGTAATTACAATAATAATATTAATGATAAATTAAATACAACTATAAACAATCTTTTAGCTGCTACTGCCCCCTATATATAAATACACTTAGCATTATAGCTAGATTATTTTGCCAATAACGAAATAATAAATACAAGAGAATATATAACAAATTTTAATAATTGTGAAATAAATAATTAGATTCAAAATAATTTAGTCGCCTCTCCAGCTGTTTTTCTTTTGCTTAGTATCTGAAAAAGAAAAATAAGTATTAGTTTATTTCTAATTATATATTGTTCCCTAAAACTAGCCCGTCCTTGTGACAGAAATCACATTAATATATAAATCGTGCATTGGAATAAAAATGTCGAATTTTTTTACACCAATACTTTGCGTTTAAATTAGCCATACACATAACTGATTTATGAAATTCCTTAAGATATATTACCTACTAGGCATGTTAATTTCACGTTTCTAATTATTATTCTTATTTTAAAAGGGAAAATATTGTTTGATATATTCTTATTATCAAAATACATTATCAGCTGGGTTCATTATTATACTGGGGGAATGTACCTCTGAGATGTAACTTTTGCACTGCACTACGACTTCCTCATGTTGAGAGCTTGGGGGCAAATTAATTTATAGGAAGCATTGTAAATACATTTTTTCCTGATATACTATTTATTAAAATTGAAGATATACTGAAAATAAATTATAATTATATATAGCGACGTGAGGGTCAGAGTGAATGTATCCTGAAAACAAAAAATGGTTTTCCAGACAATTTATAATTTTGATTTTCTAAACAATCACATATTTTCAGTTTTCTAGAAAAACATGTAATTTCATTTTTCTAGAAAATCTTAAAATGGGACAACCCCAAGAACCAAATTATGTTCTATGGAAAACCAATTTTCGTATGAGTGTAGTTAGAGTTTAAAGTTATTATGAATAATGTACGTACATTGAATTTAATTTACATATTATATTTATTACATATATAGTCATATTTCGTGCATAGTTTACTTATCAGGACAGGCATACAATTATTAGTCATATCAGGACTCGTTCTGCGCATGCGCAGAAGCCCCCATCAAGGTCACTGCGGGATTTTCGATTGCAATGAAATCTTGGAAAAAGTATGTCTTATCGGGACAGTCCCTATTAGATAGGTTATATACATTTTTTCAATCGATAATTAAAATAATTTGACATTGACTTTTTAGTATGCAATCGCCAGACACAGTTTAGCACATAGAGAAATATAATATATATATAGTGTTGACTCTTGTTGATTTCATATACAGGATGGTTCCAAAGTCCCCTGCACTTTTAAAAAATATTCAGTATTTATTGGCATAGTTTGACTCGTAATCTTTGGTCTACATTGGAAATAGATTGCACTTTAACCGATTTGAATGGTTTAAAACCCAAATCCTTCTTCATTACTTTCATTAGTGTTGATCGAGGAATCCCCATTTCTTCTGACCTCCTTCTAGTGCTCAACTTAGGATCTTCTTCTAACGATGCAATTACATCATCAGCTACATCACCACGTTCATTAGGACGGCCTGTCCTATTACCATAAAAAATACTACTGGTTGGAAACAGTTTCTCTATCCATGATACAATCTGCACTCCTCGAGGTGGTTCATCATCGTAGTTAGCTCGCAACTTGTCCTTTACTTCACACATAACTCTGTTGGAGTGATCTGTTTCATACAACCATGCTGCAGATGGAATTCTGCATGCTATTGTGTAAGGTGAAGTATCAACATGTTGAGCCATTCTAAATTAATGAATTTTTAGTGAATAGAAATTTAAATTGAAATTGAAATAAAAAGAATAATAATAATATGTACAGACAGCGCTGTCTGTAGTGAATGACAATTTAAATTGACATTCAAAGAATATTCATAGAATATAAATTTAAATTTTCAATGCATAGAAATAGAAAGAATAATCATAGCATGTAGATACCTACTTAGTGTCAGAACATAATTAAGCAGTTCAATAAAAAAGTGCAGCGGACTTTGGAACCACCCTGTATATTGCATTTTTCTGTGTAAATGTTGCCAACACGAAGTACGCAAACAAGATCTTTCTAATGAGTATTATATATCAAGCAATCTGTAATATCATATTTACTTACTAGTAGTTTTTTTTAGCATATCTGGTTTATATTGAGTCCAAATACCAGCTATTGGATCATCATCAATGAAGCAAACGGGCTGAATCTGAAATTTAACTTTATCTGTTTCCATTTTCACAAAAATGGCTAAAACAGATTTAAAAATTGTTTCGATTAATAGCTCCAAAGATTTAATACATTCATATCTGATCATCCACATATAACACCTTTTTATACAATAGAAGATAACAAATATAGGGTGGTTCGTAATTAAGTTCGTTTATTGAAACATATTTAACAGTAAAAGTTCCTAATTAAGTTCGTTTATTAAAACATATTTAACAGTAATAGTTCGTAATTAAGTTTCTTTATTGAAATATATTTTTTAACAGCAATAGTTCGTAATTAAGTTCCTTTATTGAAACATATTTAATAGTAATAGTTCGTAATTAAGTTCGTTTATTAAAACATATTTAACAGTAATAGTCTATGCACAAATATAGTATGTTCATAGTTTATCTACAAATAGTGTTCATCTGCGTTAATTACAGGGCTAAGAAACGAACTTAAATTCTGAATATATAGTACGAACCATTACTGTTAAATATATTTCAATAAACGAACTTAATTACGAACCACCCTATATTTTGTTCACACCACCGTTGAGTGTGATATGTGATCAGACATTAAACCACTATTTTAAATTAGAAATTAAACGTTTGACATTTAAACAGTAAATAATATAAGCTCACCTTTATAAATATAATATGTATATAAATATAATATATATATAATATGTATATAAATATAATATATATATAATAGGTACACATTATATGTATATTTACCTATATTCATTGAAAAAAGTTCTATAATTTTATATTTTATTAAACTTCGCATATGAAACCTAATATACGTTATTTTAAAAACGTTTTCTCATGGATGAATTTCGATTAAAATAAAATAGCTTCTAATAAATAATATATTTTATGAATTATTTACTTTCAAGAATTACAACTAAATATATTATTTTACACTTAATCATAGTCTTTAAGTGAAATGCTCAACTATTTTAAAACGATTTAATCGACCTACACGCTACATTTCAATTTTATTAACTAATATTTATTTGATATTCTATTGAGAGATGTATACGAGGCTAGAATGCAATTGACCTCTATATAGTTACTGCATCTTATTCAGGAAGTGACTAGACAGTGGCTTTGAATGAATGATCTATTTATTTATTATACATGCAACAAGAAAATGGCAGGCCCGTATCCAGGGCGGTGACTGCTACCCCTGGAATGTTTGATATACATGTATTTTAAAATTAAAATAGCTATCTATTAGTTTATAACTTTATCGTTTATAGTTTTATCACCCATAGACATTCTTCGCCTCCCCTTCCTCACCATGCTGGCAACTGGGCTGGAAACTCAGTATAAGTAACTCGCCAGTTATTACAAAATGGTGGATGGGGATTGTGTAATGATAAAGATGTTAAGAAAAAGTGGGAACAACTTGTATTTGTGTAAAACTACTGGATAAACGCAAACAATCGGAGAAGGTAATGTCATTTGGAAAACTATTGACGACAGGGTTCAAGACGTCCTTGTGGCTTTAACTAATGGGTTCCAATCAATAATTGTTTCTCTGGAACAAGTTGAGCCAGGCAGTGATAGCGACACAGACGAATCGATAGAAAAATCGGGTCAACAAGCAAATGTGCCTGTTGACAAATGTGCTAATTATAAATTCTGCTCGGTCGATTCAACGTCGTCACTATAGCGAATGAGGGATGAACCAGACTACCAAATTCTAGCAAAATTCGGAAAGCAGGTAAACAACGAGCACATGTGAGCACTATAGAGAAACACAGAACAATGAGTGTGCTCCACTTGCATTATCATTAAATTCTGGAGCGAATATTGCAGAGACCTTAGCAGGATGCCGGTATATTTGTAGATTATATTTAAACTTACAAACACATGCGAATTTATTAATGTTGTTTTTTTATGTTTACCTAATTTAATATTTCCTAAAATGTTTAATAAACACATGTTTTACAATATATATTGTTCATAAAACTATATCTAATTTTACATATAATTAACATATACTTTTTTATTTACTGCCAGTTTGTCACTCAGATTGGGGGGTTGTACTCGACTCATAAGAATATCTTATTATTATAAGATTATAGTAAGATTAAAATAAATTTTACAATCCCTACAAGTAATGTTTATGGTCAAAATTATTGTCTCATTCGAAAGGCCAAGCGTTAACATGCAATACATTTTGTCAATGTTTTCAACTTTGAAATTCATAAAAGAATTTAGAATAAGATTTAGAAAATTATAATAAAAAAATGATGTGGCGAAATCTAAAACGATAAAATATTTCTATAAATCTAACAGTATTATGTAAGTGTGTAAGAAACTATTGGAAAACGACGAATAGCATTCAGAGAAAAAATGAATATAATTCAACTTTAACAATAAACCACCTATCAAAGATAATAAATACCTACTAAGTAAAAAATATATAAATAATAAGATAAATAAGATACTATGACAGCTAGTACTTACGAAAATATTTTGTTGGAACAGTAAAAACGATATCTTCAAATCCATCTAAGGTTTGTTGTCTCACGTTATAGCTTTTAATACATTTGTAATCGGTTGCATCATTTAACAACTCTATTTTGTAGTAGACTTTGTTGTGCACATTGACAGTGAACTTTTTGATAACTATAATGACAGATATATCAAAATTTGTAACAAATAACCATCACTGGAATAATAAAATTATTTTAAAATAAATATAACATGGATTTATTTGGTTAATAGTTAGTTTAAAGATTATAATACAAATTATGTACTTTAACGAAAACCTTTAACAAAAAAAACTTTCTCAAAAACTTTTTTTTAAGCTTTAAATGACCTATTTTACCAGATACAGAATAATCAAATTATCAAAAGAAATAGCATTTCTGCAGAAACTTTCATTTTATTTATTTTTAAACTTGTTTATTTTAGTGAGTTTGGACTTATAATAAGAAGGTTATTGTGCCTATGTAAAATAATCTGCCACAACAATATTTTTCCCAGGACGATACTGTAGTTGAAGAAACTATTTGCATTCTTAAGTCTTGAATTGATAAGAGATACGTCACTATTTTCGAAAACTTTCTTCTTCCTCCTCGTCCTCCAGGTGGTTCATTGCACTTTCTTGTAATACTCCCAACATAAATACTGCTGTTTGACACCCTTTATTCAAGGTAGCAGAAACTACAACATCTAAAGCATTGCATTCCACCATAAATGACAAGCTTTCATCTATCGAAAAATAGTCGCTCTCCGACCACGATGTTTAAGAATTCGAACACATTGTACTTCGGCACATCACGGAAAAATAATGACTTTGTTGAGAGGTTCTATCTTATCAAAAAATTGTGGTATTTGGAGGGCGAAATGTGCAAACATTCCAGGTATCCTTCGAAGAGGATGGAATGCTATTAAGAGGAGGGAACTCTTGCAATGGACCGAAATGTTCTGGATCGGGTTTTATCGTACCCATTTCAGATACAGTAGCCTAAAATGTTGATACAAAGCGTTTCCCAATGATTTCTCATTATTCAGTGTTTGATAATAATCTTCATGATAAAGGCTACACGATCTCGTTGTGTTCTTCGGATTTAGATCAACCATAATATTATATTTTCAAAATATGGGCATACGCCTTTAAACACTTTTTTACAATTTTATTTACCATGACTGAAAATTGCAACTCAGTTAGTGACGAAGAAAGAAATTCATTTAAACTGATGAAGCCTATGGCGGCCTTAGGGGTTCAGTAAGGTAAATATGCTTTTTACAGTGTAAAGCTTAAGTTATACGATGTAAAATCATGTTTAACAGTGTAAAGCATGCTTAACAGCGTATAGCTTGAGTTCTGTAATGTAACGCTTGAGTTATGCAGTGTAAATATATGAAATAATAGAGTCATACATTAAATAGGTGAGAAATACGTAGACCAAATACAGTAGACCAAAGGGTTCAGACACGTGTTTCTTTCCTATTTAATGTATAACTCTATTATTTAATTAAATATATTTACACTGCATAACTCAAGTCGTCATACTTTACAATGTTATTCAAGCTTTACACGGTAGAACTCAAGCTTTACGCTGTTAAGCATGCTTTACAATGTTATTCAAGCTTTACACGGTAGAACTCAAGCTTTACGCTTAAAAGGTTAAGCATGCTTTACATTGCAGAACTCAAGCTTTACACTGTTAAGCATGCATTACACTGCAGAACTCATGCTTTACATTGTTAAAGCATGCTTTTATATCGTAAAACTCAAGCTTTTATATCGTATAACTCAAGCTTTTCACTGTAAAAGCACCTTTACAAAAAGCACCGGCGCCATATAAAAGCCGGTCAGTCTCCTGATTCAAATACTATAATGTATTCATTGTCAACGAGTTTGATAGGAATCTGGTGTGACACGCCCTTTTTAAAAAGAGTTTTTGAGGTAAAATCTGCCACATATATCTTCTAGTTACTCGATTAAATTATTAGCTTCAATTCATATACATCTTTTCCGTAAATGAAACTGTCAAAGCTTTATAAGTTAAATAAAGCAGTGAATTTATGACCATTAATCACTATCACCAAGGGTTCCTGTTTCAAACTGTTTAGGTATGCAGCTGTCACGGATAACAATATTGGTGTATACCAGGGGCCGGCGCACCAGTCAGCTGTAATATTGCTTTAGCTTGACAGCCTCTATTATGTCTACATAGTTTGACCGCACCAATCAGTTGTAATAGCAATCCTCTATGGCGGACCAAAGGGTTCAGGTGTGAATACCATGAATTACCGTTACAAAATACGACCTATCTTGACCTAGCACTGGTTGTATGTTAACATGTGTTATCATGGTTGTAGACTGTATGGTTGTCATGCTAGCATATGTTATCATGGTTGTAGACTGTATGGTTGTCATGTATGGCGGACCAAAAGGGTTCACACACTGACACACGTATACATTTAATAATAAATGCATCCATTTAATAATTTATGTATTCATTTAAAAAGAGAGGTATACGTCTGTGTGAACCTACATTTAATAATAAATGTATCCATTTAATAAAAAATGTATCCATTTAATAATATATGTATCCATTAAATAATAAATGCATCCATTTAATAACTTATGTATTCAATTAAAAATAGAGGTATACCCACATAAATTATAAAATGGATGCATTTGTTATTAAATGGATGCATTTATTATTAAATGGATACATTTATTATTAAATGGATGCATTTATTATTAAATGGATACATTTATTATTAAATGGATGCATTTATTATTAGATGGATACATTTAATAATTAATGAATCTATTTAATAATTTATGTATTCATTTAAAAATAGAGATAGGTATACGTGTGTGAACCATAGATATTGCACTAAACTAAGACACCTTAACTATATATACAATATCTATGGTGTGAACCCTTTGGTCCGCCATACTATTTTGGAAGACAGCAGAGCTTAACAGTAACAGCTGACTGATGCGCTGACCCCGGCGGCATTTTTAGAAGGTTTATAATCTTTGATTTGAAGACTTTGGAGTATGTTCTTTCTTACCACGTGAGTTACATAATATATCATAATGAACAAGATATAAAATTAGGTTGTGAACAGACCATTACAAAATAACATGATTTAAAAGTTCGTTTGTACGTAAATTGCAAAAGAATGTCTAACAAACCCTTCATCCCAATCTTTTGTAAGTTTCGTAGTTGCCGGTGAAGTACCCATTCTGAATATACCATAAGCCTCAGAGGTTCTATGAACCAAATCCAAGTATTTAGCTCAAGTATTTGCTCAATTTAAGTATTTCCTAAAAATAAATAAAGGATTTCCCCAAGTTGTGCCTGCCTTCAAATGGCAAGTTAGTGACGGAAAAATATGTTGATACTTTGTTTGACGCATAGAGTACACATAGAGAAACCACTCTAAGGGCGTTGCTATGGATTTTTACTCCACAATAAATAAAATATATTTTTTGATAGTTATTAGTTAATAACTACTACGAATAAGTATTTATATATAACAAGTATCATTTTATAATTAATTAATAATAAAATAATCAACATATTACACGATAATTAAGAAATAAATTACTATTATTGTGATTTTGTTTACATTGACGGCCGCCAT
>JAYRBW010045727.1:0-11432 GCA_036023295.1 Invenusta paracnida
AGAGAAGAGAAGAGAAGAGAAGAGAAGAGAAGAGAAGAGAAGAGAAGAGAAGAAAAGAAAAGAGAAGAGAAGAGAAGTGAAGAGAAGAGAAGAGATTTACAATGAACATATTAAACTATCGGTTAAAGTACTTGATATATTTTCCACTGTTAATGTATATGGTTTAAGAATCATTGAGTGTATTTCAATTTTTCACCATACACAATCATACCAATTAAATTAAATAATAAATGAACTCACCCAATTTCTCAAGGGCAGAGATGGTTTCACTGTTCTCCTGCAGCTTCTTGAACAGCTCATTGAACTGATCCTTGTTGTTGTCAACTTGGACTGAAATGAATAACAATTTTGGTCGAAAATATTTATTTTTTATCTTAAGAATACATTTTTTTATACAGTAGAAGCTACCGTAAAATGATAGTTATTATAAGAATTATATATATATGTATATCTAAACTGTCTCCATTTCAGACTTATGTTGGGCACATATCGTCTTGTGAAAGTCAGGAATGCAGGTGGGGATTTGAACTTGCCCCGTTTTGGTTTCAAGGTACCTGGGAATGCAACCAGTAAGTATAGAGTTTCCTAGATTTTCTCTGCTGTAATAATTAATATCAATGAACCCCTTTAAGTCTTTGCTGAAGAATAACTCTTCACTTATTTAAAAGAGAAGAGATGTAGATAGCGTAATGATGTATAATTAATAAATAAAATTAACACAAATTTTCGATGTGAAACATCATACTCATGTGAGATTGATAACTATAATTGAAGAAACTTGGCTGATAGTTCTTCACTTATAGTTATCAATCTCACATGAGTATGATGTTTCACATCGAAAATTTGTGTTAATTTTATTTATTAATTATACAGCATTGCGCTATCTACATCTCTTCTCTTTTAAATTAACATGTTGTTAAAAGAATCGCGTCAATGTATTCACTTATTGCACGTAATAGTCTAAGAGCACACTACCCTTTAACTCAATGTCAAGTCATCAGTTGATATATGAAATATAGAAGCATATCATGAATGAGTTGCAAACATTACCAAATTAAATTACTAATCTTAGCGCCTCTAATTATTGGTACAAATATACAATTTACGTTTTCTTTAAATGTGATTATAAACTATTACACAGTATACTTCTTTTTATCCCTATAGTATCTTTATATCAACTGTAACAATTTAAAATCATATTCTCCCTCAAAAGCCCTAAATGATTACAAAATTATTAAATGCCTCTTTTTTTGTATTTTTACTTATGTTTATGCATATTTTAAATTATGAGTGATGTTTATTGTTCAACATTATTCCATTTCCATTTAGACAGGAAATATAAGTAATTCGTAGATTTTCAAATAATTAATTAAAATAAAATTTTTGTTTGATGTATATTTCGATAGTGAGTGTGTACCACCGCATATAGAACTTAAGTGAAAATGCTTTCATGCATAAATAACAAAATTGTTATATGTGTCTCGGTGGCCTAGAGTCTACAAGTCATCTTGAACAATCCTTAATTATGTTGTTCATGCAAGCGAATATTTTCAAATGTATACGTCCTTGCATATTCAATTAATTAGGAATTAACTAACCAAAAGCCCTTAACATATCGACAAGCAATGATCTTGGAGGGAGTTACTTGTATTCGTAAAAGTGACGGCAAATCACCAGCTTGTATTAATACGCCTAATGCGTGGTTATCCACTTGGAGTGTACCTATACGTCGCTCTTATACTAATATAATACTATTAATTTATAGCTTATTACATAGGTAGTATATAGCAACAATTTTGTAATATTCAAGATATAAGCGATACTGAATTATTATTTTTTTCACTTCTTGCATATAATTGCACTTGAGTTATATATTTTACCTCTGTCTAGGTGTATGTATCTCTATAATTATATACGGACAACGAAAATGAAAGAGAAGAACAATGTAAAACTTATAAATAATTAGAAACCAGGAAACCTTGAATAATAAAACGCAATGTTATACATACACGACCTTCCCTGTACACCATTTAGAGAAAGATTATAAGCAAATAAAGGCATGTAGGGGATTGATAAATAGTCTGGCATTAGAATAGTCTAGATACATGAGTATATAATATAATATATACACACGTACAGGATGAATCTATATTTTGCAAACATGCCCTGCTTTTTCCGTGCTTGCATTAGTAATATAAAAACAGACTAAATGGAAAGCTGTGTTCTATCTTTTGTTGCGAGATATTTGCTGGACGGAAAATAGCACGAAACGATAAAAACAAATTCATTATTAAAAGCCAATTAATTTGTCAGTTTTTCGATCATTTGTTTCGCACTTTATAATTACGACCTAAATATTGTGTTGGCCATACTTATAAAATGGGGGTCATGAATTACTTCAAATGTTAAAAAAAATATATTTCAAACAAACATTTAAATACATTTCAGATTAAAAGACGATATAATTGTTAATTCATTTTTAATATTAAGGTCAAATATCAAGATCCTTTTAAGATTGATTATATATTACTGCGATACTAAAAAATAAACTATATTCATTTTTATATAATGTCAAAACAATTTTTTTTATTTCATTAAATTGCATAATAAAATATTTCCAAATTTATATTTTACAATTTTATAAAATTAGTGTCAAGTAGTATATATTAGTAGCATGATACAGAGTAAATGAACTCTGTAAAGTATAGTGTTCTGCCGTCAAACTCTGTTATATTTTGTCAGAGGCTACAATTATTGTATTTAAAAGGCATAATGAAGTCAAAAGGTATTTTTTAGTACATTTTACCGATTTTTATGATGAAATGAGTAATAATATGTAAACGTGTGAGCATATACATAGTTTACTAAACTTATACATGTTGACTACCATCATACATGCCCAGAATGTTAGTCTAAATTAATTGTTTTATTTCTATTAGTAAACCTGGAAATGTTACTTAGTACTGCCAGAAGCTCAAGCTTTATATAAGAAAACGTTTTACTGTTTATAATTACATACTATGATTTAATAGTACATATGTATATATATACACACTTTCTAAAAAAAGATTTAAAACAAAACTTATAAATAATAGCAACAGACGAGACGCGTATGTCAATTGAGATTAGCATCCGGGGACGTTAGGTCAATGAACTAATCGATAATTGATAGCATCAAGTTCTGCTATCATTTATTGAAGTTTATTGTATTTTAAATCTTATTCAAGGATGATAAACGAAGATGTTATAAAGATTGTTAGCATCCGTATAAAATAAATGCAGACTTTGATTATATATGTAATGTCTAAATTTGAATATTTGGGTAAACATATATTCATATTAGTTCGGATCTTTAAATATCTCAATCATGACATAGATGTTATGTAACTCTAGCAGACGTTATCAAGATTATCAAAAGTAATATATTCTATAAAATAACTTTTTAAATAGCTACCTGGATTACCAAGATAATGACGAGTTTTTTCATTTACCAAATATACCTACAGTAAATAGGTTGTTGTCTTATATTACCGAGACTGACATATGGTCCAGTATAGAATAGCGGTTTAGATATACCAACTACGACTCAATGTCCATGAGCTCGTCCCCTTTAGATATACCAGCTACGACTCAATGTCCATGAGCTCGTCCCCTTTAGATATACCAACTACGACTCAATGTCCATGAGCTCGTCCCCTTTAGATATACCAACTACGACTCAATGTCCAGCTTCCTACCTCGTTCCTCTTCGCAGTAGTAGAAGGTGCCATCATAGACGTCAGCAATGGAGCACCAGTATCGTTGAGCGTTGTGTTTGATGCAGTAGTCGTAACTCTTACCACGGTAGACGAAAGGAAACGTGCAACCTTCCACTGTGTTGAAAGATAGAGAGAAAGGGACAGTGTGGTATCGGCTTGTAATGATATATTTATTGAGAGAACAGATAACTAAAATAGTCACAATATTGTGTTCAGTCTGAACACATGTTAAGTCATAATCAATTTAATCAATTTGTTTTTTATTTAAAAACAAATAAGATTTTGAATTACCTTGGCCACAATCATGGATAAACTGTAAAATAGAATTTAATGTTGCAACCATCGAGTTAATAAACATAACATTTTAACTTATTGATTTGATATACATCGTGCTGTAAATTTTCTTTACAAAATCAATTTATTTTAATAAGTGTAATGTAATTGGGTAGACTAAAAGAAGTATTACATTTTTTTAACATTAATTTTAAGAACAAATATACATATACATATATTCTTTCATCTGGAAATTATGCAATTTTTCTGGAAAATATAATGTATTGCCTGTATATCTCAAATTCTTTCACTGCTGTCTGTCAGTTTTAAAACATTCTTTTGCAAAAGCTTTTCGGGTAGCTGAATAATAGCATTAAACTGCATACAGAATCGATTTGAGTCAACATTCTATATTTAATTACTTTATAGTTACAATAAAAAAATGTACATGATATTGATTAATTGATATTATGGTGACAACATAAATATGATTCCTAAGATTAAATATTAAAAAAATACGACAAAGGTTTTTTAAAGGAAGACATGGTGAGATAGATAATTTAAATAAAAAGAACGAACTATATGATACAAACAGATTTAAAATCGTAGAATAACCACGATCAAATATTAAGAAATCGAACAACAGACAGCGATAAGAGTAGAAGAAGTTTAAAAGATGAGCTATGTCTGAAGATACAAAATCTAGAAGAATTAGGATATAGAATAAATTAAACATTTATAGCGATGTGATTATTAACAGAAAAGAAACTAACTATCTACATAAGTTTAAAACTTGGTTATTGTTAACTTTAATGGAAGCAGATTGTATAAAGCGACAAATATTGTGCGACGAATTATTATATTTGAATACAAAATGGGTGAATATTATGTTTTAAAAATGAAACTAAATACTATAATATCTTAATTGTTTATGACAAACAAAATGCAGGTGTAGATGAGGCTTACATTGATGTCACACTTTGATTTGCTAATAGCATAATCACATAAAATCTATGTAAGTACCGATTAGATATGAACAGGAAGAAAATATAAAATACAACCAAAATCTTTTGCAGAATTTTCCAGATTTAGAATTTTTAAAATAGTATTTGATACTTGTAGATAGCTAAATTAAAGAAACAAATTTATCTGAAACGTTTTCTATAAGTACACACAATCTTCTCATAATTTTGCACAATCTGACGTTATTTCTCTTACAAATTTAATGATAAGTTACGTTTGAATATTAAACAAATCGAAAATTAAATATATCTACTGATTGGTCAGCAATTTTATAATATGTATTTCCTGCGATCATTAAAAGCTTCTTCTACGTTCTCAAGATATGTTACAAAAACTGTTAAGTCCGCAATTGTTATAACCGTAAAAGGAAACACTTTTTAGTATTTTAAAACTGAATATAAAACTAATTTAAATTCCATTGATTTTGAACTTTGATATTTGGGATATTTTTCTTTTTCTTGGAGGATCAGAGTCTCATGGGAAATCATCCCTCGGTAAGATTTAGAAACAATTATTTGGAACACAAAGGCACACTTCTCAGTAAGATGTATCATATATGTACTGACACTATAGATATCTACACATATTTATCCGGTGGGGTTATAAAATCACCAATTGCGTTGCTAAGCTACCAAATAATCTGTTACTAAGCATGTTATACTGATATAGACTTTCCCAGTTCGAATAAAAACAAAGGTAATCAGTTCGTCAAAAAGTTTTTAAAGAAATGCGAATATTCTTACAATATCAGAGAGCAGTGTAGAGCTAATTGAGATACAAGTTTATCGGTAAATCATTGTCACTAGTTGACAAAGAAAATATGTGGTTACAGTTTGAGTTATTTTAAAATGTTAAGAAGATTTTGATGTAGCTTTTCTACTTCCATATACTCAATTGTAAAAGAGAACAGATGTGTGACTAATTGTACACCTTATATAACTGACAATAGGGCGCAACAGATCAACAATGTTGCGGGAACAGAAAATTGGAAATAAATCGGGAATTTAACTCAAAATTCAAGTCTTAATTTCGGAGGGACAAGATATCGGCGGAAACATCTATAATTTAGAAGTTCACATCGAGGATAAGACCTTTAGACAGGAGTGGAGGAGGGAAGCGGGGTTGAGCCCCTTGAATCTGTAGAAAGTTAATACCAAATTGGGATAAACCGTACACCCCATACACTATAATACATGCTATGTCATTTACCGAGTTAATACATTTGTGAATAAGTAAATAGTGTCTTAGTTGTCGAGCTTATCTATTATTCTTTCATTAGAAATGTATAATGGTGCGGTGGTTTAAAAGTCTTAATCTTATATTATAAAACATGGAGTCAAGATCATACACCGAAGAGTTGATTTACATTAATAGTTAACAAAGAAGATGTAGAGTTTACGACTGAATTATCTATATCGCTTTTTTATTATTTTTGTATTCAAAAGTTATATTGAGCAGTTGTTTTGCAATATACTCGTACACATTGAAAATCATTCGTTTTCTCTCTTCAATTTCAGTATTGAATAACAAAATGTCTTATTATAGTAAATTATTCATAATTTTCCATTTTTATTTACAAATTTTGTCTGCAAATAGCAAAAAATCGCTAAATTGAAGCACGCGTGCCAAAATGTTATTTAAATGAGTGTTCTATATGTTTTTAATTAATAACTGTAAATGCATTTTTTACGCTATATGTAAGAAGCTTCCGGTAGCAAAACTGCCAAAACAACCAAGGATTAAGACTTAATAATTCATCTAGTAGACTCTAAGTCGATATGCTGATTTGGCCATAATAGATAAAACATCATGAACCCAACATAAAAAAAAGGAAATATGAACTTTGTGAAAATAATTCCTTCATTTAACCGAGTTGTATATTGATCGCTAACCTATTTTAATACAATACAGACATTTATCTAAGCATGGAAGAGTATATAAATATGTTGGATACACCCACTAACCCCCCATTAATACCCCGGTATATGTAAGCTTTCTAATGGACTCTCAGTGCTCTTAAACTTCAAATGTAGTTACACGGACTAAATGTTTTCTAACACATTTCATTAAAAACTGGCCACATTTATCTGTTATGACAAAGTTAGGCCTAAATATGTCTATTTATCATTTTGTAAAAATAAAAAGTCATTATCCGAATCAGAGTTTCGTGGATTGCGAGAGAGATATGCTCTTGCTCTACAAAGAGGTGCATTTTTGTAGTGTGGTCAAGTGGTAAATCGCTATTTTGGACCAATTCCCGGAAGCTTACTTTGGTAAGATTGTTCATTAAAAAATCGTGTGAGGACAACCGTTTACTACGTGTCTAGTAATAAATTAAAGGTTTTTTTTTAATATTATCATTGCCGTAGTAATACATAAATAAGAGTATCGTATGAGTTACATATAATCTAAGATTAAATTATATTTCGTGTTAGTTTCTTGAAATCATTTTAAAATCTCAATTTAGTAAATATGAATTTTACGAATATACTTCCCCTTTAATAAAAAATTCCTTTACGATTAAAAACAATTATTGCCCGAATTTTACACCTAAAATATCGAAATTTAAATTATTATATTTAGTTTTTCTCAGATATTATCCGGAAAACACACTAAGCGACAAGATGAGAGAAACTCAAACTAGGAGTGGGGAGGGGGGGGGGAGTGGGGAGTGGTCGACCTACGTCTTAGCTTGGTTCGGTCCTCTTCAGCTGTCACGACACAAGCTACGAGAACCAGCGATGCCACCAAGAGACGGAGCATTTCGGGGGATTCTTTCGAGGAGAAAATGCAACAACAATGACGAAGACGAAGAAAGGAAGATATTAAACAACGTGGCGTAAGAGGAGAGATTCTCAAACTCTTTTATACCCTCCTCAACGACAGGTGTACCCCAACCCAACCCACTTCACTTCTTTTTTTTCTTCTTACAACGTAGCTACCCAAATACTATTGTTTTTCCCTCTTTGTATTCTCTCTTTCTTGTACTCAGAAATGACACCCTCTCCAAGTTCGGACGAGGAGAGAAGAAGGGAAACTTGTAAGTTCGGTAGTGTTTTGAGTATACACAGCACATGGCATCCCTCGGAGTAAGCACGGTAGCTTCTCCTCTTCCGACCATATGGCGAGGAAGAGATCGAAGAACTCGAGGAATGTGTTTGATCTTTCACTTAAGGCAAGGCGAGGGAAGGTAGCCTTATTGACAATCGGTATTGACAGAGACGCGGCCAGTGTTTGAGGAGTTGTCGGGGAACATAATCAACTTGTGTTTATTTATTGGTAAATTATATTCGTGAAATCCTTTGAATTCTATATTGGTAATTTACGAGCTCAAAGAAACTGTAATTTAGATTGTTATTGAATTAGAAAATTGTTGCACCCACAGATTATTCGCAAGGACATTTTAGTTTGACTGTCTATTACAAGAATGAAGTCAAAACCTTTTGCAATATATTCATTGTATGAAGTTGACTAGTTGGTTTATAATTTATAATTCAAATCCGATAAGTAATCTGCTTACTTCCTATTCAAGTCTTGTGAAAAGGGCCGTGTTATAGACCTATTAGTAAGTGTATCGATTACAATAAATTAGTTAATATTTCGGTTTATACGCAGTTAATTATTGTGTTTAGGACAGTTTTAGAAGTGTAATTGAGAGGACTCCGGTTCGATGCTCTACATGGCACAGATGAGCTCTACATTGAGCTCCTGGTTGTCAAGCACTTGCACGACATGTCACTGAGAAGAATTGATGACCATATAATACAAAACTTTTAAGAAATTACGGTTAGTTCTTCTATGAATAATCTTATTTTTCAATCATAGTTTAGTAGCAATTCATTGAGTATAGCAAACCTTTTGTGCTCTACTTATAATCCTTTTCAGAAGTAGCTCTTGCCCTATTATTATACTGCAGTATGTCCAGTAACTTACCTTAGGATAGAAAAGTTATATCAATATAGTAGAACATGTACCTATATTTCAAACGACTGTATTAGCAACTCAAAATCACCTCTTAGATGACATGACGAATAACCGGGCTCGCAATATCCTAACGAGATCAACTCAGGGCAAATATTGGAAATCGTAAGATTAAACTGAAAACTGATAATATTTTATCATTGCAATACCAGAATGTAGCAGAATGGCAACAACTACCCGTCTGCCGTGATGGTGTTTTGGAGAAAATTCTTATTGATGAGTTGCTTAGTTACCAAGTTTTGGTTGTTTAAAATATACGCTTTCCATTCAATGTGAAGCTTCTATGATGCCCTGTCCCATGAAGCTACTGGACACATGCTGTGATACTGTGATACTGAGACAAATCTATATTATTTAACCAAAATAGATTGACTATGTTTGAGTAATTATTACTTTTTTTATTGATAAAAGAACACGTTTGTACTGATAAATAAGTCGAACACGAATGCTTTGTAATATTAAGCACAAGTTTTTTCAATATAGCAGCAAAGAGTTTACAGCTTTAATAAATCGTAGTGTTTCAGAACAAACGGTAAAATGGAGGCTACACTACATAGTTATAAGTAGAATAGAGGCGAAGCCAAAGAGCTATAAGTAGAATAGAGGCGACGCCAAAAAACTGTCTAAATCGCAGAATCAATAGTATGCTTAACAATAAAAGAATATCAAATAAAAATGGTATCACTCAGTAAATAATATAATAGCATTATTGGCGAATTTACAACAGTTAAGCACTCTAAATATTACTAATTTAAGTAGAAAACAATTGGAATTCAATTTTTAGGTTCACCTCAATTCCGTCAGTGAGATTCCCAGTTTGGCCGGAATGAAGATAATACGAGTGAGTCATAATAAGTGTTTTGCTGACTTTTCATTTAGATATAATAATGTGCCATGTTTTAAAATAAGTAGACGATCGTAATATTTATAGACAAACTAGGTTCTCTGGATGTGATGATATATTGATTAAGTTATGCAATAATTACAAATTAGAACATATTTTTCAAATAAATAATATGGATAATTTAGTGGTGTTGATATTATTCATTTTAATCGCAAAATCTTTAGCCTACGTAGAAAGAAAATGGGAAAAATGGTGATTGTGTATACCTAAGTTCTGGCAAAAGTTCGTTTACCCTCGATATATAAGATAAACTAGCCAGTAATTTGGCAGTCTAAAACCGGAAACCATGGAGATTATGTAACTATAGGACAATTGAATGAAAGAAATTCCGTGTTTGAACAGTATTTGCCTTATTACATTCTGCTTTATAATGCTTTAATAATGCATTTTCTCTCCTTTGAATCCGGTAGCAACTAGTCTCTGATGCCCACATTGTACACAACTTATAGTTCATTGTGTATGTATGCTGAGCTAATTGCAAGTGTAATCCTTCAACAACACGCCAACACCCATAGTTCTCACATTGTTGTATATTCAGATAATTTTGCCTATGTAAGGATTTTTAAGCAATCTCTCCAAATAAGGAGAGATAACGTTAAATTGTACTTTTCTTTGGTATACCAATTAAAAAACTCACCATAGTTTTTTTTTTTCAGCAAACTCAGATTAATTATTTATAATTTCCTCTTTTCTTTACATATATAATATACATGAGCGATTTATTGACACTTATATACATACATACATTAGGTGTTTAGCAAAATGGATGGGCAACGTTAATTGTATTTATCAAATACAGCATAGCATGGGATTTTCATCACATTTTATTATACATTTTATTGTTAAACGCATAGAGTAAAGATACATAGAGCTTTGACTCCTCGAAATCTCGTGTAATGTTAATAAAAAATATAAAAAATAGGCACATCATTGTTTACTCGATTTTAAAAATTAATTAGTATGTTTTTAAGCAAATCAGAAACATTTTTTATTTTTCCAGTCAATACTACTAAATCGGGTCCAATTAATGTGAGTAGTATAAGAAATATTTCTATATTTTAATTTTTTTTTCTAATTTTCGGTGTAGTTTTATGAAATTGAAGAGGCAAAACATATAAAAATTTATTCAAAATTACATTTCTATTACAGTAATATACATACAAAAATAAAAAACCAAAACATAGTTCAGTTAGTACACGTGTAAAAATTAGCTGTATATATACATACATATCAACATGTATTCTCTTAGAAATAAATCCAAGCAATATTTTAAAATATAAAATATATATACTCTATGGTTAAACGTCTTTTAGGTGGGAAACAGTTTAATTATATTAATTTTACGTATTCTAATTAAGCAATTTCAGTAATAAAACAATTAGTGAATTGCAATAATTAGATAAATGTCTAAATAGCAAATTTACTGCATATTTATGTAAATTCGAATCCATCCCCCTCCCCCTCCACTTCATCCTCCCACTCCCCCTCCCCCT
>JAYRBW010045738.1:0-11431 GCA_036023295.1 Invenusta paracnida
ATAATTATAATGAAAAGAATGTTACCAATTTTGACAAAACAATATTTTACATTATATGATTTATGCAAACTTCAAGGTAAGCAATTGCCTTGTAAAATCAGACTATTATTCATGGTCGGCGCTGGCGGGGGGCGCTAGCCCCCAATAATTAATGCTTTGTCGGTTAATTAAGTGCCTGTCGGTTTTTACCCAGTTTTTGAAAATAAATTTTTGGAGATATTATGATATGTTGTCGGTTAAACAGCGTTTGGTTTGCAGTAGCCCCCTAATAGAAAAATGGCGACTCCGACCATATACAGGTACATGCGTAAAACAGATAATCAAACGATTATTTACTAAAAAGTCATATATCATACAAACTAATTAGCCAACAATAACCAACATTCTTGTACTTGTTTTACTATAACATTTAAATCGATTTTTAAATATATTATTAGCTTTTGAAGAAAAGCTATTGCTGCTTGATTTAGGATTTTAGTTAATCGTGAAGAATCTCATTATAGAAACAATTCAGTCATTCTTTAAGATTTCTATATAGATATTAAATGTGATGCTTTGATGTATTGCTTTTATATAACAGTTTTCTTATAAGGTCTAAAAATTAGACAGTTTAAATAGATGAAAATTTATTTAACAACAATATGTCAATCTAATTGAAATAAATAGAGTTATAGTTTAACAAATACATATTCTATAAATTATCGAAACAATTTAATTCAAAGAATTATTTTAACCATTTTCTAATTGCTTTTTAGTTCTTGCAATTGCTAGCTGTGATTTCTATTTTAAATAATCAATTTGATCTCTCTCTACCTAATTGAAAATGGCACATTATCTAGCTCAGCACCAACTACAATATTCTTCATCATCTCATGAAAGGATAGGATACAATTGCATAATATGACTTGATTTTAGTGGGTTGTATGACTTATTAAAAAAAACAAAGACGCACAAAATTATTTTGAGGCTAATGGACAATGAAGTTAACATAGAATTTTATATTTTGACATATTTATCTTTATTTTTTTCTCGGGTACTCGATTTTCATATGGAACAATCTGTCTAAAAAAAGTTACGACACTCGAAGATATACAATAGCTTGTATATTATATTTACTGATACCTGCACTTTTCGAAATATATACTTCAATAACAAGAAATACTTCATAATCTCGCGCAATCTGTTCTTGCCTAGATTATCAGCCGTACAATAAATACTATTATTCCTTTGTAAATGTAAATCTCGGTTTGTGGGATAAATTGTTGTTGGTTAGGTTGTGAAGATAAGTTTCAGTTGCAGCAACATTTTTTAGTGCCATTTTATATTATTGCAATTTGTTTTAAATCTTTTAATTGCTATAATTAACATTTTATAGTTTCTTCAGTAATGTTTGCATATTTACTGTTTTTAGACTTTGGCCACAATACGTTATTGATACTTTTAAAGATATTATCCATTCCCTTTCAACGAAACCAAAATGATAAACAGTAGAAAAAAATAGTAAATTGTATGTAAAAAAACTCTTAAATCTAATAAACAAGACATTTTCATACGAATGCATTGATATCCCCTTTTACTGTGTAGCATGTGAGATACGATGAAAAAGCTATGTCTTATAATTTATAAAAAGTATACGAAATTAACGTGATTTCTATAGTCGTAATTTTTTAATACTTCTTTGAAGGTACATATCATCTTAATAATATGCTTTTATACGTATACTATACCCGAAACTATTAAGAATTTAAATAAATATATGTTCAATTAAAATCTCTTCTTCATAAAATCTCTCTTAAAAACACTTCACGTCTATAAAATCAAAATTAAATTGATATACGCATGCAATTAAATTCTATTAAATATATATTAGTACATACAAAAAGACATAAAAATATAAACATCACTTAGCAATCACATACATACATTGCTTAGTTTTTTATATATTTTTAACTTTATACAAATTACTTTTTTTGTCAGTAATTAAGCATAATTTGCATAAATAGGTATATCTTTAATATGATTCAATAAAAACCCAATTATCTTCTTTATTAATAAATTATTAATACGTTAACGTATAGTTTTCAGTATTTACTTCTCTTCTAAACTGATTTTGTGTAAGTTTAAATAACTTACTTGTAACTTAATTGTTACATTTTCCAGTTTACGAATACTAATATATGTCTATTTGATTTTTGCTCATTTTAATCGATATTTAATTCACATTTAGTATTAGTCTAAGAAATACGAATTCTTAACATAGAAATATGTTAAATATTATAAACATTGTATCTATTCCTTAATTTCTATGGCTTATTTATAATTTCTCAGTAACATTTTTGTTACTAAAATATGTAACTAACTTATCAATATTGTTGGATTCTATTGAACTGAGTGTCAAATTGATGTTTCGATATTAAAAATAATATTTCCTCTTTCGATCTACATTTCAATTCTTAAACGTTTCCACATTGAAAAACAATACACTATTTTATATTTCAAATTATTAAGAATTTTAAAAATATACGTTAAACATCGTAACTTTTCATTAATCTGAGATAAGAGACTCCTATTTTTAAAAGGTATGTAATAATGGAAATATAAACATGTTTTTCGTTATACAGTAAATTTTACATATAGACTTATATTTCTATTAATAAATTTTTTACTTTAGTTTTGTATTTCTAGTAAATTAAGTCCCTGTGATTAGTAAACAAAGCGACTCACCTTGAATATATCGCTGAAAGGCACACAAAAATCCTCCAAAAACGAACTTGCGAATAAGAAAGGCTGTTAGACTGGGCGGCATGCAAACGATCGCCATGAAGAGATCCGAAACAGCAAGATTGAGCAGGAGCAAATTGGTGACCGTTCGCATTCGCCGGTGACGAACGAGGGTGATAATAACGAGTCCGTTGCCCAACAGAGCCAAAAAGAATATCGTCGAATAACTTGAGATGAGCAAAGAAGTCATTAGCACAGTGGGCGAAGACATGGTGAAGTTTCTGGGGTAACTCCGATTTTCTGCAGTCATAGATAAATTATCAATTGGTGTGTGATCCATGATAGTGGAATCGCTGTGATTGTGGTTGTTGCACAATTGAATTTTTTAAAACACTAATGAAAAATCGAAACTATAGAGCCACTTATTTATTTCCGTTATTTATATTGCAAATTTTCTTGATTATGACTGCAAACAAACTGCTGTATCAACTGTGAGGCTAACTAAATAACTCTTCCACTATTTCACAACAAGAACTAAATAGCTTTCCTTGGTAAAATAAATTTAGTGGTAAAATACTACGCCTTGGGAATGTATTATTAAATTCCATTGGCCTGGGAAATTGTCAGCATCCAATGAAATAAATTGGATGTTGTGTAGGATTTCATTATAGGTACTAATAGCGTCAATGAACATATCTACGAATATTTCTATATACATATTATTCCGTATATATATAAGTATATTCCTAAATGTCCCAATTTATACTGGCATTCATTTAATATTTGAATTTGACACAGTACAAACTAAGTGGATTATATAATTCCCTATTTAAACTGAAAATATAATTTGAATTTATTTTACAATTGTTAATTCACTGTATAGTTTATTTCTTTTTTCTTTTTAATTTTGACGAATTTTATAAACTTCATCTATTTATAATATAATTAGATCTATAATAATTTAGGGGGTAATAACTCGTTGTTTTGTTATTTTGATATGTTTACCCCCCCCCCCCCCCCGATAAAAGAGTTGTATATTTCTAACTATTAAGCATTTATTAAATCAGAAAAATGGTGTGTTTATTTTATTAATATACAAGCATTATGACATGACATATTCATGTACCTACATATTCATTTTTATCTGTATTTACATTTTGAGATTGTATTCAAATATATGTTTGGTCATTTCTACACACGTGTATTCACATGTATACATTTAATTTGTATATGAACAAATTTGTGTAAATATGTGCATGAATTAGCTTTACAGATTACTACGCATTAAATTATATGACACACATTACAAATATATTATAAAAAATCATTTCATAAAATACTTGGAAGAAATTAAAATTGAAAGATTCCCTAAATTTATTAATTCAATGACCCAATTATATGTTCTTCAATGCACTAACATGTTGCAATATGTAAAATTTATTATGCTATTGTATATTTGTGGTTTTATATAAGTTGTAATTTTTCGAATGATAGTATTTGTAATTAGTTAACTAGTGGATCAGAAATATTGCTACTCATTATATGAAAAGGAAATTACCAAAAGTAATAAAATACAAAAATTAAAAATATTATAATTTAATTTCAGTTCGATTTCTATTTCTATTTCTTTGATTTAATAGCTTTTTTATAAGTCATGAATCTATATAATTTGATTTATAATTAAAGTTTTTAACACTTTCAGATACATGTTAAACATTGTTTAAAACGTAAGAAGTGCAAAATGTCATTACTAAGTATTATACAGATCAAAATAAATGGTTGTGTTAATCAAAATGAAGGAGTTATTATTTATGATATGTTGTATTAATATGTATAGTTGTATATTTTAATGCAGTAAACATTTTACTTAAAACATTAATCAGTATAAAGTGAATTGATTAATTATCTTACGAATGAGCATAGTATTATTATGCAGTAAAAAATGGTTCTATTATAGATATACATTTCAATTATAAGTAGCTAAATGTATTTAATTGTGTCAGCTGCATATGTGGAATGGTTCAGCACTATAACAAAGAAGCATTTTAAGTGAGCGTGTATTAATATTTAAAATTAACTATTATCGAATCATGCATATATGTATGTGCATATATATTTATGTGAATGTATTACGTTTGTATATACATGAAATATAAAGTAAACTAATTACATATAATATTAATAAATGTGATATTTCATATGTGATATGTCATTATACAAATGTTATATTAAAATAAGCATTTATCAAATCAACGTTCTGCAAACAATATTTTTGAGGCCTCTGGTAGTTTTTCAAGTATGTAGATTAATTTATTTCACCTTCAGAAACGTGATAAAAAATGCATAAATGTTACCTTTTAACTAACTAAAAAGGGAAAATATATTACATACAGGTCAATTTACACACCGTTTGAATGTTATAAAGATATTCTAAAAAATTGCAAAAGTGTGTTATAAGTGAAATACCTAAGCTTAAAATGTGTTTGTTGTTTAAAAAATGTGTTATTTATAATTAGTTATCTACACGTGTTTTATTAAGTACCTATATAGTATCATTTTTAAACATCTATTTAGTGTCAAAGGACATATTCTCTTTTGATGTGTTTCATATATTAGGTATCAAGTTACTTATCTCTTAGAAAATTAATTCCTTGGCTATAACAGATGGAACTCCAGCTTTGACTGGCAAAAATGTCAGCTGTATAACTCTTTTTGCGAAGACAGAAGATACTCGCAACGACATTTATCATATCACTGCTTTATTCACGAAGTAAATCTGGAAACTATTCATTGTAAATCTTTTAATGGCATTATGAATAACATAATCGAGTTAATTCAATTCATTAAAACTAACGCAATCAATAATCTTCAGTTTCAAAAACTGTTGCATGAATATATGAAATCCACTATGGTGAACTGGTTTATCATTCAAATGTCAGGTCAAATATCAAATCCAGAAACAAAGTTTTAGATCACTTTAATCATTAACTACTCCAGCCAATTAATACTTTTCTCAATAATCATAGCCACTTATAATCTAACAACATAAAATATATCTTGCCAAATTTGATGAAAATGCATGGATGGAATCTATATATTAATTAACTGATTTGACTGGATATCTTAATATTCTAAACCTAGATTTGCAAGACAAAGACTAGTTAATAATAAATTTGATCGATTGTATAACAGTCTTTCAGACCAAATTGACCTTATTTATCGCCCATATGAAAAGTGATAATTTGGTATATTTTCAAAGACTCTGACAGTTGGCAAACATTTAACAATCGAAACTGAAACTTCGTCCGTGTTTTGTTTGTTGTCGGAAAAATTTACATGCAAAATTATAGAATTATTTTTCAAAATTTCGTTCTAAAAAAATGATTTTTTTATTGGAAATTTTTAGGATATTTTTCTGCTGAATTAAGTGAAATTGTATTTGAGAGTGTTCTTGTTGAATGCCAACTCAAACTGATTGACTGAGAATCAAACGATATGCTTCATCGAATCTTCAAGAATGAAGGTTTACTTAAATTTTGAAAACAAACACATTAATAATATCTAAAAAATGTAACAAAAACCGTTATTTCACACTTCAATTCTACTTACTGTTGTGAATTTATTTTTTTGCGATGACCCACATAAAAATAAAAATAGAATGACTATTAAACATCTTCTAAGTTAGTTAAGGTTGTGAAGACTTACTCAATCACATTACTAACAATTGTACTTCTTTACATTATCCATCTCAGTAAGTATCAATGCATAGATAAACCCCCGGAAATCGTGTTCAACATTTTCCAATTTTGATGCGTAGGTATCAATGTATACTATGTAGAACTGTATCAGAACTTGTTAAATTGTGTATTTTTAGAAATACACTGTAACTTTTTTCATAATCAAGATTTCTTTAGTTTATAAATGGTAGTAGGCTTTATATAAAATGAATTATTAATTTTTGCCTTCAATAGCTAAAAATTTGCGCAATACTTATTAAATGTAATAAATTATTAAATAATTTCGATTTTATTAATTTTACACATCAAGTATTGCTAATTTTAAAGGGTCTCCTAAATTAAGGTAAAAATTATAATAAAAGTACGTTTCAGAAGAGTATATATAACGTAGGTATATTCCGTCGCGATATCCACTTTACATCACAGTTCCAACTAAGGCTTGGATTAATCCAAGACAGAATTTATTGACTAATCCATAGCGTTTCTCCATTTTCGATCATCTCTCGGCAATTGCATCTACTTTCTTGCCTTGTCCATTCGTTGTCTGCAAGCAACAAATCATTCCTATATTTTCTGTAAAACGGTCAACAAACTATTGTTCTTATTACCGCCATTCTCTGCTAACACTGGAGGACTGATCCAACCAACCTCGGGTTCAAATATTCTTACTTCTTATATGACGTATGGTTTGCTACAATAAGACCTCATAGACTTGACTGTCTTCCCTCTTTTTAGTTGTGTACCCTGCTCTCTTTCGAGAAAACTATTCTATTTTGAATATTGATATATTTTATCTAGACAGTTTCTTAAGTTTTCATTCATATTTCTATAATTTTTGTATCAACAATGCATGATGATATATATACTAAAACAATTACACATCACATTTATATTTATATTTCGATCAAATACGGATTAAGTATTGGTATAATTTTCAAATATATCCATGTACTAAAACACTTTTCGACGATTTTTATAATATCTTATTTATTTCTATATATTTATACCTATACGTACAAATCTTAGTCTAGTTTTATTCCATATACCAAATATGTATAATAAATTATAGTTATTTAATAAATGCCATCAATAAAATTCTTTCTCATTTTATATGGAATATAAAATGCGCTTGTATTTATATTAATTTTTTATAAAGGCGACATACTTGTCACTCTTTTAAAAACTGGCTTCTTTAACATCTATGCCTTTTAGTTCATGATTATACATAATTCCAAATAATAATTAATGCCCTATCAGTCCTATAACAATAAAAGCTCACCATTATAAAATAAGATTTATTTATTCGAAAATGCGACGTTTCAGTCTCAATTATAATATTCTCTATTGTTTGAAATCGATAAGTTAAGCTACACATTTACGTGTGTGTGTGTGATATGTTTGTTTGTGTATAGTGTATCTATTTGTATCATGCATTTGGTAAACATGATATGTTTTAGTAGAAGGAAACAGCCAATTTTCTGATCAAAATAATAAGAATAAAAGCCAATAATTAGATAATATGTCAAAAATACGCTTATCGATAAATATCCCTTAACAAATATAACAATTGGCATTTAAACTTTAAATTTAAGGTTTACATAAATAGATATACTTTTTATTAATTACATTTGTACAAAACATTTTGTATATTTAAACATTTAATATTTTTAAACAATTAACGGACTATTACAATAAAGCCGCCACAAATATTTCTGTTGAAAAATTTGAAATATAATGGGTTCAATTTTTACATTAGCTAAATAAATAAATGTAATAAGTTGGCTTTTTGAAACATCTAAAGTTAGTTTACAATTTTTGTTCTGAGGTCAAGCGTATCCTAGATGTTATTAACTCATTTTTATATGCTAAATTCAAATGTTTAAACAGTTTTACTCTATCATGAGATCTCTAGTTCTTTTTATTTTCATATATCCCGTTTTTATTATAATGGATATATTCATAATATAATGTGTTTATTTCATACTTTAAAATGGAACATTTCATAATAAAGCAACATAGATATAGATCAGTGACAGAATTAAATACTACTAGGCATTACTTAGATAATACCATGTATAAATATCGTATACAGCAGATAGTCAAAAATAAATTGTTTAGTGATCTCGTTTACTTTGCCTCCGAGGTGTCATCCAGGAGCCTTACATTTGCCAGGTCCCACTGCTTCAGCCGGGATTCCAGGAGCTCTGACTGCTGCTTGAAAGGTACAATTCATGGTTAATCATAAGTTTTCCTAAGTGATCTAGCTAGTATATAGGGCTCACTGCCAATTGCTTCTGAATAAACAGAAATGATTAAAAAGAAACGAATAAACAGAGACAAATAAAAGCTATCTTCAGAAGACACCAACATGGGCATTTCCTAATCAAATTAAGGAAAAAGATCTTTATTTTCTGGGGGGGCCTAGGTTCAACGCTGTGCAACCTTCGTGAAATCCTCACACTTAAAAGAATAAAACAGCTTTGTTGATGCAATGTCAATATTTTGAAGTTCTGAAGCCATTTTAGAGATAAACTATATTTCAAAATGAAAATTCTAACATAAAATTAAACGTACACATTTTCAATACCTAAAATAGTAACGATAATGTGGCTTTTAAATGCAAACTAAAAATAAATGTTATTATATAAAATATTAAGAGACACACATTTGTCAATGATACACATTTAGTTATCGAGCACTAGACAACAAATACAGAAAAATAATTGGTATGGTATATGTACAAGTAGTTAATATAATCATTGCCGTCTCAATTTATTATAATTACATTAAATAGAAAAACTTTACACTATAAATACTATATAGGATTGGCAATAGGCATATCAAGAAAACAATATCAATTATAGAAGTAAGTAATAAACTATGGATATCCCGCGAAGCATTCTTTATTATTGGTGAATGAATATATCACTGAAATAAACGTCTATTACTAATACATTTACATATTTTGAGTTTACGTAAAGGTATAGGTATAGGTAAGTACATATACACACATGTGTGTGTATCTCAAAAACTAGAAGTGATGAATGAAATCGGGTTTGAAATTTGCACCCTAAAACTTTAGGTTAGAATACCTATTTTTATGCATGCGTCAATTTTTTGTAAGCTAGTGTATTAATCATGAGTTCATGGTATGAATATATTTAAAATATTTTACAAGTATGTTAAGTCGTCGTCACTGTTGTTTTTATTGTATAATGTTTGTTTTTTAATATACTATAAAATAAATTATCTTTTTCTTACATAATTATTGTACCTATTTCAATTAAAAATATATAATTTATCCGAAAAAATAGTAAAATACTGTTTCTAATCGATTTAAGGATACAACAATCCTGTCTTTCAAACAAACAAACAAACAAACAAAATTATTTAGAGTTTTAATACTTTTAATTGTATTAATCTTGAAAGAAACTGAAAAAAATACTTTACGCAGTTAAATTAGTTTAATCATTAGTATATTATAAGTAGATATTCTATTTTAATTTACCGAAGTAAATGTTATAATTTAGAATCCTTACATATATATATATATATACTGAATAATCGATAATAATAATATAGAAAAAAAAAGAAATATAATCATTCTGCGTTAGTTTATTTTCTCTGCCATAAGACTTGCTCTACACGGCACTAAAATGACATAAAGGCAAATCATTGGAATTCCTTCATTTATTTCCGGGAGACTACATTTTTTTATTTCATATCTATCTTGCATAATATAAAACTTTATACATATATATTTTATACGTCAAAAACAATACCAAAACAACCAAAACGAATATTATACAATCATTTTTTATTTCGTAATAAATTGATAATAAAATAGTCATTACAAGTATTTGAAGAAAGAAAACAGAACATATGCTTAGGACAGATAATGTTCAAAACTTGCTCGTTACTGTGTGTCAAGTGAAAATTTCGGTAATATTAAATCATTTAAAGGTCAGTCGTATAACACTAACTAACCTAAAAAAGTTACATATATATATAATTTTATAGACTTAGGTATAATTATAAAATTTAGTATATGTACTATATATTATAGTTCCCCACCTTCCATGTGTAGGTATTTTTATATCTATAGATCTATATATACAAACATATATATCATTATATCATAAGTATTTGTTGTACTTTATTATATCTTTATATATATTATATTGATTGATTGATTTGATATGTTTATTAATATATATATACGTATATATATTTTTGGTGTCATTTAAACAGACAATATTAAGACTATACTAGTTATAAATTTCAAAGTTTTAACTATAATCAGAATGCGAGGTAAAACACTTAGCTTAAAGAAACTTTTATTTTAAATACTATATTATTTTAACATATTTTACAAATAAATTGAATAATACGAAATAAGTGAAGGAATTTCTCACACAGGTCTTTTTATTAGACACTTGGTAGTGCAACACAACAGCAGATTATTATCATTAATATACAAACGTATACAATTTACAAGGAATAAAGCTGTCCCTTTTCTTAATATATCAGATTTTTTATAAATAGAAATAATATGAATTTAAAATATTGAACATGTCCAGCTTTCACGAAATATATTTTATGCTGGTTTCATATTTTCTATACTATTGTTTGTAAACCTTTCTTAAGTACTTTAATTGTTCTATTTTATCGCAATATAATAAAATTTCTTAACAAGAGAAAAATATTACCGTCCCCAGGTTTTAATACATACGTTAAAGGAATACATTATTAATTTTTTAATGCATTAAGTGATTTTGTTTATAAAACCCGTAATACATATTATATGTAACTATGTAAACCATGTCTTATTTAAATAGTAATCATTATCAATAATTGCCATCTTGTGTATTATATACTATATATAATAGGAATTAACTCTTGCTTGATTTTAGCATACAAACCTGTAAAAACAAAATCTAGAAATGTGACTATCTTATACAACTTTTTTGACC
>JAYRBW010045749.1:0-11430 GCA_036023295.1 Invenusta paracnida
AGACGTGCATATTTACTGGAACCTTGGCACCAAGTGGGACGTTCCAAGCACGTGGCATTTTTGTTGGGGATATATATCTCATACCATGTTCCTATCAAATGTTTTCTATTAATATAATTTTGTATTACTTATTTCTATGCCATCTCTTTTTACATTCCACATACCATTACTCTTGCTATATGTCATGCTCATATGTTCTATTCAAGTCATTTATAATTAATTGTTGTATTCTCTATTTCAGCCTCGTTTAGCATTTTGTGTTTGAATAAATCTTATTACATGATTGTACTTTTCTACACTGACTGTATAACTCAATATTTCACTAATGATGCACTCTATGCTATTCCCATCCTAAAGTACTTTTAAAAGGGAAAAACGATTTTTTAAAGCATTAAATTAGATAACATATAAATGAAATGTTGCAATAAATATTTCATATCATTACCTTAAACTTATATATTGTATAAAAGGTAAGAATGTTTTGAATAAAATAAAATAAAACGAAATAAAAATTATGGTTATTTGAACTAAGTGACGATATTAATTTTTATTTGAACTTTAACATACGCTAAATGCAGATTGTGCACATCTCCGTGGATTGACCCATTTTCACCGAATTTGATTCTGTTTTAATTATTAATTTAATGTTAAAGCTTACGTATTTTGTTTTATTATTGTAAGTTTCACTTTTGTTTTTGAAGAATTTTCGCGTTGAGGATTGTATTATTGTAAGTTATTAAATATAAGCATATCTTTAATTTTCAGCATATTAAAGACGGATAATTTTACTTTGTCGCTAAAAAATTAATGTTTTCTAGTTTATTTCTTTTATGCTATTTTTAATGTTTTAGGTTAAAGTAAAAGGAATTACATTTTATAATTTTAATACTATTTATTATTACTACTACTAGTACATTGACATTGTACTATTGCAATTTAAATATATATTAGTTTTTATTTCTATAACACATTTTATTCTTTATGAAATGATAACTTTTACTAAAAATATTCTTTACATATTGGGATATTTTACTCAATTAATTCATATTACGAATCTGAAATGCAAATGAAATAAAGAAAAATAATTATTTAATGTATTAGCTACTACATTGATGTAATATTAGTAAACATTTTTTTTACTTTACTTGAATATTTTAAATAACAACTTCATGGAAAAGATTTGACTTGTTTTATTGATAATGTATGACAAAACATTATTCATCACTGACTAATAATTTTCATATATTATGGAAACAGTCACTGAACATCTTATAATATTTATAAGATATTACAGATATAAACATGCTAAACTCAATACCAACTAAATCCAGGGACAGGAGTAAGTAGTCCAGTTTTGAACCTGCTATTTCCTGATTGAAAATTAGATATGCAATCGGCATTATCCCTTAGTAATCCTAATATTATTTAGTACTAGTAATATTTTGCAACTTGAGCTTTATGTTATTAAAGTCATACAACATACATGCTGTCTATATACCAAGTTTATTTAATCTTCTATATTTATAATATGACTCATTGGATTGAAATTCACACTGTAAATATATGTCTACAGCTCAAATGGATGGCATGTCTACTTTTCATTCCATAGATCACAGGTTCCTGCCTCTTAGAATTAGATTTACTTTAGCTGATATTGTATATAACCTTAAAGTTCTAAGCCATTTATGTGTGTGATTTTTATTATATTATGTCCTATTCAGCATTCTATTGTAATACATGACCTAAGGCTAAAATTTGCTCCACTTTTGTAAATTGTAATAAGGGCGAGTTGATTTAATTTTGTGTTTCTCATTACATGAACCTTGACAAAATGAGGCAAGCAAATGGAAAAATAAAAAAAAGGATTATTGGACTAAATTTTCAAAGTACCATCTGCAATCTTTACAGCAAAATTAAAAAGTGTTTATTTTACTATTTAGTATTTAAACAATAACGCTAGCTTTAAATGTAGGAATATAATTAATATAGTACATATATATTATTATTTATGTATACATATATATGTGTGTGTGTACATTAATGAGTATATTTTAAAATAAATGAGTTATGTCTCCATAAATAATTTAAATTTTTCAAAATATAAAGATATCAATTATTTTAAACAAATATTTCAAAATTAATGGTAATTTGTTTGAGTCTACCTTGCTAGGACTACACACATTTACATTAAATATGCACTGTTACATTAACTTTTAAAATAAAAATTATTAATAAGTTTTTCTTTTTCTGCATGATATACATAACATTTATAAAAGTTATACCTATTTTTGCAGATGTATACATGCATTAATCTACTATATATTCTATGTTATGTGTTTCCCATTTTTTTATAAAAAAATGCTAAATTTAGGTCAAAGGAATTTATATACATAAATCCATACAATAATATGAAGTATGCATAATTTGGTATAAATATTCTTGATTTTGATTTATTACAGCATATATAAATATACCAGAGAAAATAATGTGTGGCATAAATGTGGCCTTTTCGGTGGGATATGAGCATAACCTTTTACTTTTAATTGTGCTCATCCAATGCATTTGGTGTGAATGAATATGTAGAGAACAATATGTTGTCAACTGTCAAATCTTCAGTTGATGGAAACTATAACATGCCAGCTTAAATATTGATCAAGAATTTTTCAATTCATCATTCTATCTTGAAAAGTCTCAATAATAACATAATTTACAAACATAGAAATAAGAAAAAAATATTTGTTTTAGTTTTTTACAAACATATATATATATTTTAAATCTTTGAAGTGGCAAAATACCCAACTGGAATATTGTCGCATTGATGGCATAAATTACATTTAATTTCAAATAAAATTATTAAAAAGTAAGCTAATTATCAAATTTTTCTATTGCACTTGATTTATACTATGAATACAGTATACTAATATTACATTATAAACAGTAAATCTATATATTAAATTGATTTAAAAACACATTTTTAATTTATTTTAAATATTAGATTTTTTTTTGGAAACTGGAAAAAGTGAGGCGGGCGTAATGAGAAACACAAAATTAAATCAACTCGCCCTATATGTAATCAGTGGCTTTTGAAACATAAATTTGAATTTGGCTTTCTATGCACCTCCATCAATCTTAATGTTTTAATAATAACAGCAACCTCCTGAAGTTAAGAGATTATCTCTCTCTAGTCATTAATGCTAAAGAGAATTTAAAGACAATATCCTATTTTACAAACTTACTTTTTATTTTTAGAAAATAATAAAACATAAATAAAACAAAAAATAAATGTAAATAAATTTATATATTGTAAAGGATAGTAATATGCTTGATAATTGTAGTGTGGTTGTGGCCACCAGCTTTTAGTAGTATATACGAGTTACATGTTAAACATCAAAAAGTAATTAACAAGTAATCCCTATACACTACTAAAAGCTGGAGGCTGCTTGTGGCCGCAACCACACCACAATTATCAAGCATCTCACTATCCTTTATGATAGTATTTAATTACAATATATAAAAATCAGAGAAAAAAATGGTGGGGGAACTACAGAAAAAGCGACAAAGAAACAATACATATTTAAAAAAAAAGATAAAAAAAGAGTTTGGGACCATAAAATACAATATTGTCGAATTTGGTAATAACCCAGTTTTCAGTGTTAAATTATTTTTTGCAATTGTTATTTAAATAAACCACTATTTAATAAAATATTCATTTATTTTAACGTTTTTATATATATTATATATCTATATGCTGCATTCTGTAAGTGAATTCATACCATTCAAGAACCATTCATACCATTCACGAGCAGTTGGAGAATTTTTTTTTCTTTTCTAATTGTAAATTATTCCTAATATTTGACCTAATAAATAAATGTTTTTGATAGATAAAGTTATTAAAAAGAATAATAATTGTTGAATTTTTAAAAATTATGTATAATTTAATCTTTATGAAATATGCTGTATCACAAATGGTACTAACAGTAACAGTTATAGGATACAGCATATTGTATCCTCCAACCATTTGTACCATTCTCAAAAGGTACAAATTTGTTTAGGGTATGCAACATATATACTATTAAAAGTGGGTGGTTGCTTGCATCTGCAACCACTTCACGATTATCAAAAATGTCTTCAATTATTAGACATATTATTAATATTAATTAAATTAAAAATAATTAAAATAAATAATATAGTGGTTTATTAAAATAAAAACAGGAAAATGTAATATCAAGAGAGAGATAAACCAAATACGTCTGATATCAGACTCAAAGTTTATTCTGCTTATAATAACAAAACATGCAGTTTATATATAACAGTAAAGGTGTGTGATTGGCTGAACCAATCTGAAAGCTGTCAAAACAAGTAAGAATAAACAAACATATAAAAAGAGGCTCTTTTGCATGCGCATACAATTTTGCAGAGCATACAGATCTTACAAAAAATAATGTAATGTAGGAAACTGGGATATTACCCAGAATTTGCCTAGTTTGAACAATGATAAATCAAGCTAGAATGAATTAAAGGGCTTATTTTTGGTATCAATGACAATAAAGCAATCATATCTAAAATATCCAGAATGCCATGGCCTTATTCATTTAAATTAATTAGTCTTAATACTTAAAAGATCTAGAAATAGTAGTATTTCATAAAAAACAGATCTTTTAGATCAAATTTTAACTAATAGAAATCTATAGTTCTGATTTAATATGTTTGAGTCAGTGCTGAATATGTTATCAGTATCAGTGATAGTATACTATCATCACTTTCCAATATGGAAGTTTCCTTGGATGAGATTGATTTTGTATTTATAATATATAAATTTAAGGTTGTTACAATGGAGCAATATATTTTTAAAGTTAAATTCCTCTATGTCCCTATATATATGTGATTACTGATTTCTATTTCTGCTCTGGTATAGCTATTTGGTGTATTAATGGGAAGATTTCTAATTTTTTTCATTATAATCAACTTGAATACTTTCTATTTTAGTAAGATCTTTTTTGTTGATTTTGATGGCTTGCATGCCATGGCCATGGGCATGAACTATTGAAGGGAGGATTGCACCTTTCCATATTAAGGTTTTGCCTATAAGTATAGTATAATTATTTTGTGAAGGTGCCCTTTTAAAATATAGTTTATCCAGAATTTATACTTAGAAGCTTTATCAATCTTTTCTTTTATATAGATACGGAATATGTTTTTGTGGTTTTCAATTATTACTCCCAAGTATTTAATTTTGTTAACAATTTTGATGCCTCCTATATGATCACCAAAGATAATTATTTCACTTTTTTTGTCATTTATATTCAGGCCTAATTTTTTATATTCCTTTTTCAATATGTTTATTTTGCCAGTGAGTTCCTTTTCACTATCAGCCAGGACTAGGCAGTCTATAGAGATTGTGTGAACTAAAAGTTGATATTTTTAACAATATTAGGTAAATACGTTAAAATACGCACTATAAGGCAACCCAATTAAACATAAACATCGCCCAGACGTTTAAACAATTCATAGCTGATTACGTCAATATTTGCGACAAATAAGCCACGATTGAATGTTGCCAATCGATGATATCTGTCGTGTGAAGCGACATCTCTGAACGTCGCCTTTCTAATGTTGAACAAGACGTATTTCCACGTTGGAACGTTTGAGATTTACGGATAGTTATTTATTTATATTATGTTTATGCTATATATATATTATGCAGAATTTATTAATTTGTCAAATACCTATATATATACATTCGAGTTAGACTATTATTTACTTCGCTTGAATTCGACAACGCTTGCAGAGACAAATCTGTAGCTTAACATTGTTTCTTCACCAGTGAGTCACTGCACAGTTATCTAATTTTTTTCTGGCTGAAAAGGATACTATACAGCATATTATATACCTATGCCTATATTTATATATGAATAGCTGTGAAATGTTCACATATATTTGAAAATAATTTAATATGTCGACATAGTCGTGTTTATGTGTATATATGTGCAAATATATCGACATATTCATGTTTATATTGGACATATATTCGTGTTTATGTGTTATATATTATGGCGGGTTAGGGTTAGGGAGGCAAACCTCCGCTCAGCGCTCTCTGAGGCATTTAACCTTCATGCATCCTTCTCCACAGCAATTGCTTCTTCCATTCCCAACTTTATCCCTCACTTGCATGTCTTCCAGAAAACTAACGAACCATTTTACAATCACTGCTGGAACCCGCTCATCCATCAATCTCTCCATCAGCTTATAACTCTCCACACCAGATGTCGTATGCCTTCGTGCAATCCAGCGTCACAAACTATCGTCTTCTTGTGCCTCTTCCCATCCATTCTGCATCTCTTGGACCATACCAAGGACTTGCTCCTTCGTCCCCTTGCCTCTTTGGAAACCAGCCTGATATGGGTTAACACATTCCTCTTTCTCCATCCAGTAATACATTCTGTTCACCACCATTCTTTCCATCAACTTGGCACTCACCGGGGTGAGGCTTATAACCGGCCAGTAGCTTTCTCTCAGCTTCGGGTCCTTTCCCGTCTTCAACAGCGGCACCACTTCTGCCTTCTTCGATTGTCCAGGACAACTGCTCACTCTCCAACTCTTGTTACAAACATCCAACCAGCACACCCGAAGTTCCTCTGGCATCCTCACCATGAGCGCTGTCTCCATACCATCCACGCTTCATTTCTTCTTCTCGTTCGTTTGGTCCATCGCTCATCCAACTCTCCCATGTTAAACGATTTTCCAAACTCCTCTTCTCCTAGCTCCTCATCCTCTCTGTCACCTTTTTTCTTTCTCGCTTTCTTCTTTCCATGAGCTTCAGCTTGTTCAACGCCGCATACGCCTTCATGAAACTGTCTGCCTTCTGCTTATCCGTCCGCACCTCTCTTCCCTCTGCTACAAGGATCTCGTTCGGCGCCTCTCCATTGACTCCGTTACTCAGGCTCTTTCACCGTCCTCCATAACTTCTCCGTGTTCTTGCTCTCTTCCACCTTTTCCTTCATCGCATCATCTTTCTGTCTCCACTCTTCCACGTTCTCCGTAACGTTCTGCCTAGCCCTATCTCTCTCCATCTTCATCGCTGTCAGCTCTTCATCCCAGTACGGCTTGTTGAATCTTGAGGGTTTTTTCCGCTGTATGCTCTTCTTTGCCGCATCCACCATCATCTTGATCAGCTGTCTCATCCGTTGAGCCAACGTCTGACCTGTCTGCCACTCCGTCATCCTCTCCCGGCATTCCGATTGGTATTCTCCTAGTCCGCTTTCCTCCATGCCCACGTCACTCCTTTCTTCTCACATCTTCCTTCCTTTCTGCAGATCACATCCACCAAAACCGACTTGTCATCCGACCCCAACTTGATCAACACCTTTGAAGTACATCTCTACGCGATTTCCTCCGATGTGAGTGTGACAACCGGGACGCATCCCTTCCTGTCCGTCTGTACACGCATGTCTTCTCTCCTGTGTTCAGTATTAATTAGTAGTGGTTCTCCTCACACCAGTTGACCAACTCGTCTACTTCAGTCCTATCTGCTCTACACTGCTCCGGTCCGCTGTCCCACCTCTCTGAATGCAGGTTCACGTCTCCTAGCATCACCTCTCTTGGGTCCCTACTCATCCAGACGTTGCACCCTTTCCTCACTCTCTTACTCTCTCCTTCAATTCTCCTGATTGGCGACCTATATACGTTCATACCATACCTCCCAGCTCTCCAACTGGGCTCCTCCACCGCTCCTTACCTCCTCCTGCGCCCTGTCCTCCCCCTTCTAACCCCCGACTACAGCCTCTACATTTCAAGTCTAAACGCTCACTAGCACTATTGTTACCGTACCTAGATAACCTCGTACATTTGTAGTGGAACCGGTCACCACAGCCCCTGCACACTACCGGCCTACTCCCTCCAGCCGCCATCTTACCTCCACAACCTCTGAAAGTCAGACCCGGGTTCATCTCCACATCTCCAGCAAACAAGACTCTCCTGGAGGGGAGGAATAACTGGCTGGTGTGTTACTCCTCCCTCACGAAAACCTGGCCCTTGCGGAAGAGCCCCACACATCTCGAATTTCCTCCCTCTTTGAGCTGCTCCGGCTTGAATCGAGGTGACCTCCTTACCGCGATGAAGACGCCAGGGTGGAGTAGGCTGGGTGTCGTTGTTGTTGCTCCTAAGCTGGGCCAGGATGATATCTGTTTTGCGGTTGAAAGTTATGTTCATTTTTCGGAGTAGGTCTTCAGGAGTCTACTGAAGTGTTGTTGTCCTTTATTTTCTTCCTGATAATGGTCTTGGCCGTATTGTAGGTGATGGAGTTGTCAGGCTGTTCTTCTTCTGTGGCTGCTTGCTTTGCTTCAAGGTCGACCATTTTATTTCCCATGGAGTCCACAGTGCTCTGGCACCCATTGGAGGATGATGTTCATGTTGGTGTTACTGAGAAATTCTCTGAGATCTTGAATATTTTTGGGTTCTCCTTGCTTAGGGTTATTCAAAGTTTGGATATTCGATTTTCTCTCAGTACAAACGAGAATAGGCGATCAGGGGGTCTGTGGTTGTTTGCGGATCCAGTTGCACGCCATGATCAGAGATATTATCTCCGTTTCGAAGGAGCTGGTATTGGGTCTTCCTTTCTTGCGGCAACAGTATATTTTCTTCGGTTTTTCAGGTGGGCCTGTTGTCACGACCATTGCGCTGCCTCTGTTCTTGCTGCCGCTGCTCGCGGACCAGTCCGTGTAGAAGATGTATAAGGTGAGCTTATGTTCTTTGTTTGTGTTTATGGCGTTGTTCTTGAGATCGTCACTCTTTTTCGACTTTTGGCCATTGTCAAGGTGATGTTGGATTTTCTATCTTCTTCTTGTGTTGTGCCATGGTGGGTTCTTTGGTAGTATGAGTATATCTTGTTTCTTTACTGAGGTTGGTGGCCTGTTCTCTTCTCCAGCTGTTATTGTGTTATATACTCTAGTGCATTTATATAATATATTTAAGCTTTCTTTATAACATTATGAATATATTTAATATGTATACATTTTATATATTATAAAAGGTTTAACTAATGTCGATGTATATGCAATGCGTGTATGTTTACGTGATTCACTTTTAAACATAGCCTTCCAATTATCCTTCGGTCGAAATGAGCATAGGTAGAAATGACCATAGGCCGAAATGAGCGGTACCGTATCCATATTGTACAATTTTCCATTTACTACATGCATTTAGATTTTGTTAATTAATATATTATTATTACTTGTGAAAATGTGTTTATTTGTTAACGTATTAAATGAATATTAACTATATATATCGTCATCTATAGAGTTATAAGAATTAAGTTAATAAATATATAAAAGTTATTCTAGGCGTCTAGGTATATTTATTATAATGGGCTTATACCTTATTTGCAACACATATACAATATATACCTATATAACAAACCTTCAAACCTCGACCGGTTGACGGGAAATTCCTTGGGACTGATTCGCCCATAGTATCAACATTTACCTGATTATTTGTAACTTCAGTTGAATGTCTACTGGTGTCATTATATATAAGTACTTGCATGCAGACTCATTTCTTTAAACATGATGTACTCGACTTTAGCAATAGCTTAAAGTACGCTACATATATATACAGGTAGGTATATGATAATTCCAAACTTACTTGAGAAAAGTCAATAAAAGAAAATAAAACCACAATACGATGAATAAGAGTTATTTTATTGTCGATGTTTCAATTACAACAGCTTCTCATTATCAAGACAGAAAATTTTTTTTTTTCTACATTTTCTGTCTTGATAATGAGAAGCAGTTGTTTCTTGAAACGTCGACAAAAAAATAACTCTTATTCATCGTATTGTGGTTTTATTTTATTTTATAGGTAGGTATATTATTATATGCTGTACTATATATATAGTATATATCACCCAAGTAACTTTCAATGACTATAATATTAGTAACTCTGGAAAATTTAAATACTAAAAAATCATTAAACAATTGTAATATAGGAGTATTTAAATTCTTATTTGGTATGTAGCATAGAAATAGAAGAAAGATCTATTATTAGATCTCTATGGTATGTAGTTAAAATGCAATAAAATATCTTAGTTTATGCATTTATATATGTATAATACATTCACATTACTATTTTTGGGATCAGTTTTAACTCCCCCCCCTTCTTCCCGTGGAGCAATATAATTAAGCTTCCACGACTTTTCCTAAAATATAGTTTTATAACTTTCACGTTATATTAACTTCAGTGCACAACCTATGTAAGTTGTGGTCACGTGACATTGTTAAAAAATACAGTTTATGTAAAAAATATATAAATCTTCAAATTTTCAAAATCAATAAAATTATTTTATTTTTTGGATATATACTAAACAAAAACAATTTACTGTTTAGATAATATATACAACAATAGTTATAATATGTTGCTATTTTTTCATGAACAACAAAATTTATTCTAAAAAGCGATTTCCGAATTATTTTTATTAAAGTTTTTTAGAATAAATAAAAAATTTTGTCTATTTTTTTCAATGTAATGTGTTACAAACATCCTCGTTTACCTATATATACCAAGTTTCAAAACTCTACTCTACCAGAGAATTTTAGCTAATTCGGTATACATATATAGTTACGTTTTATAAAATTTACGTAATAAATTTGAGCTGCTTTTATGAATAATGTTTGGTATTATTTGCTTTAATAAATAATTTAACAATTTAATGTAACAAATATCTAAATGTAAGGACCAACGAATATTTTCTTGAGTCCTCGGTAAACAAAATTATATATGCCCTTGTTTTGACTGTGACCGTAGATAAGACAAATTTTCAGAGTTGATACCTACGATGTGTTTGTTGTTGGAGAGCATTATAGGGTATACTTAATCAAAACCAAAGATATTATTTTATCGCCTCGACTTCCCTAATTAACTGCCCGCCTAGGCGACTTCACGGCAACTTCCACGGGAAGCCAATTTATGTTGGCGACCACGGCGGCCAATGGCAACTTCCTTAAAGGAAGTCGCGGTGACTTTTAATTACGTGTTGGAAACTTCCATTATTATTTAAAATTTTATCGGAAATGTGGAGCACATACATATGTTATATATACATTTAAGATAACTATATACATATATAAAGATCTACTTATTCAAAATATTATATATTTTACGTAATGGATAGGTATTGATGTGACAGCCATATATGAATAAATATTTAGACACTGGCACATACGCGTACTATATAATAGCATGGAAGCTCCTATTGGTACGTACGGTGTAAACTAACCGTATTAACATCCCAGTAACCCTGAATTAGTCATCTACAACATCCAGTAACCTTATATTTCATATTATAAAGATAGAGAGCGCTTCTTCTTCTTCTTCTTCCTTTAGCGGCTGCGAGCTCGCAGAGGTCTGAGCGCTCATAGTAGGACAGGCGCTAGGAGC
>JAYRBW010045760.1:0-11429 GCA_036023295.1 Invenusta paracnida
CTGTTCTCATATTCGGGCTGCTCGTTGCAAACGTGCCCAGTAAAGTGAACGGCTGGATATTTGAATCAATCGGAAAAACGGTTTGTAATACATTCTGCACTATTGGCGTTGGAACAACCACTGTAGTTGGGCCTATATACAGCGATGCAGCGGCAAAACCGAGCGCCTACCAAGCCTGCATGGCCGTTTGCTCTGGAGCTGCAGTGTATACATCAGTAAATGAAGATGACTGTAAAAATAAAAAACCATAGAAAGACTGATTTATTAATAAGTTTATTTATGTTTATTAAGTTGATTCATAATTGTTTTATTTTTATATTATAGTTTTATTCTTTTGTGCATCCCAATGGCAACAATAAATATTTTTATACGTATGTAAATCAAAATTGTTAAATAAATAAATAATTTCTATTTCTATTTCTATTACGGCTTTTAAAAAATATGTATAATAAATCTGGGAATTAGGTCGAAAAACATAAACAGGAGTTTCAATTAAAATATACATTAATAGTTTCGATGACTCACGGCTGTTTTTTAATCCTCGGATATGCTCAGTAATTCACAAATTAATGTTTAAAATAACCCCCTATGGTTATCATTACCCACCCTGATAGTTGCAATTTTGACAATATAAACAATCGGTAATTATAACGTCTGGATTGTTATAACAATCCATTTTTATCATCAATAGTTCCTCTGTCAATATTGAAATGTTAAATAGCACTAGGTCAGTTTTGTAGTGCTAAATAGGGAATTGATTTCAGAGTTAGTTTTATTTTTTATGGCTATCAAGGCTCTGGGCCGCTCAAACCGCGTGCACAAGTCGTATAAAGGGATTCCATGCTTATAAAAATCATTTTGAAGTATACATTTAACCAGAACTTTAGTAATTACACACTTACATATAGGTTATTTTTATTTTTACAGAACACAGGACGTATATTTTACAAACAGAGATTATCTTATGGACAGATCGAGAAAATTATTGGCAGTGTCATAAATTGAAAAGTTATTAGTATTACCGGAGCAACTATAAGGAAGACCGAATTTCTAGAAAGTGAGCCATACTCAACAATTCTAGTGAAGAGATGGCGCTTAGTTCTACCTATGTAACACCACTGCCTCTTCTCAGAACAGGTAAATTGATAAAAGACACTATAGATTTTAAAGCAAGAGGAAGACGATCTTTAAGTGAGAAATACAGAGCTATTTTAAATGATTTAAAAGGTAGTTTGAACGGAAATTTTTGCTTATTAGGTAAGCGTTTTAATTTATTATATGACATATGCATTATAAGTACGGGTATATTATATATTTTCATGATAAACGTTTTAAAAATATATTTTTATTGTATTTCTCAAATAACTCAAATATGAAGATATTATAGATAACAATAATAAAATACATCTTATATGAAAATTATTGAATTGGGTAGTTTTACAATTAGTATTACAAATAAGGTCAATAAATTCAGAAGTTTATACTTTTAAATTTATAAATTATTGTATAAATCAACCAGATGCTAGTTAATTATAATATAAGCCTTATGTATTGCATACAGCAGTCATAGAATAGAAACGTCTGATGTATACATCTTTATTTTATAGACAGGCCTCAGTGGTAAATGAAAGCACTAATCTTTTGAGTATACACCCAAAACGTGATCATTAGATACACAGTCATACTAACCAATACCTAAATACACTTGGAAATGTCAACGAACTCACAGTTATGGTTGCTTGCTTTTCTGGAAAACCCATTTGAACAATACACAAGCGTATACATATTACCTTACATATATCTAAAATACTGTTGAGCACTTTGGAGTAAGTTTATTGCACTATCGAATTGCGAATTGAAAATTCCACGATATTAATTAAGTTTATTATTCTAAAGAAAAACTGTAAATCATCAAAGTGGCACTTAAAATAAAAATGTATTGATTAATCATGCATAAGTTCCTCTACAGAAAGATTTAATTTAAATTTACATAAATAAAATAAGAAGTAATCTATTTTACGTAATATCTACAGCTAGTAATGTAAGGATATAAAAAGAGGCGCTAAGAATATGTTCTATTATTTGTTTTCATTAAATCCATAAATAGGTAATTCATAATACGCTCCAATACGGAGGTTGACAAAATAAATGCGTTTTTTAATAAGGTTGATTACAAAAGAAAAGAATAACATTATTGGACATGATTTCAGAGATTTAATCTTTGAACCGTTTTTCTATTCTATTCAGGTTCAAAATATTGGCCCACATTCATGTTATTATCCTCTTCAGTCATATAAAAGTAATATGAAGTTAGGCCCAGAACAGATTGTTCCACGTCCTCTGACATCTGCTCTCCACCTGAAATACAACAGATTCTGTTTTAATATTACTTTAAAAAACATTTCAGCAACTATTTATAGCTATAAATCACCTTTTCAATTTACTTAAATGTTCTCTTTTTAATTTAGCTGTGTTCTAATATATCAATAAACTGTAAGATCGGAAATATTTCCTTAATATCAAAAATCAATAATTATTCGAAAAATATTAACAACTGAATTTGAAATATGAATTATAAATTAGTATTATTTTTTATTATTATAACAAAATTTACAATAAAAATTGTACAGACAGCCATGGCCAAACTTATCCGATCAAGAAGGCAAAAAGTAAAACACAATATTTCTTAAATATTAATCATAAAGGTGTCATGCACCATTCTTATTAGTTTTCTATATTTTATTTGTGATTATAATATATACTTTTGACATTAATTCCACAAACTTTTTAGACATTTGTGGTCTCAATGACGAAATTACAAAAAAATATACAATAAAATATGATGCCAAAAGAGCCTATTCTGCATCTAAAAATAGCCCAGCGCTGTGGAATGCTTTTCATCAATCTATGTTTTCTTCTATTCATGCTACTTAATTATTTCTTAATAATAACTAACCCATAATAGTTTATACTACTTTACCTATTTAACCACAAAACTTATTTTGACGAGATTCTTTAAAAATATTTGTTTTTATAATCAATAACATTATTCGACAATAATAACATACATAACAGCCTCTGATATATTATATTGAATGTCTAGATTGGCAAGCTATATTAGTAAATATTCTGATCTTGAAATCTCAGTCAAACGATGAAAAAAGTAAATTTTTATTTTTCAATTTCTATCTATTTAACATAGACAGGTGAATTAATCTCTATCCTATATTTCGGTTAGCCGGCAATTATCAATAATCTTCTTTTAATGCCATAATTTCAGGGAAATGTTTCTGTTTTAATCTCGATAATGACTCAATGAAACACACATCGAATATCTGGATTTTTTGTTAATTCATATCAATAGAAAGCCTCTTATTAGAAAGAAGAAAGAAATATAGCTAATTTTTTTAATGTTTTTAGTAACACGATACATATTTTTATCAATGTGTGCTAACAACTATCTTTGGCTTTGCTTAAGCACTGAAGCCATGAGGTGCTACCAGTAAAAACTGATGCACTTCAGGGATACCTACTAGAAATTAAAGGATTATATCGAAATGCTATGTTTTATAAGAAAAAGTTGTTATATCATATGTGTATTAAAATAGTATTATAGATTATTATAATATTCCGTAATATCAAATAATAATAAACATAAAATATAATTCAATTATTATAATATTTCGGTTTCGTTAAATGCTATAGCACTGCGGTATTATATTATCCAGAATAACAGTTCCCACTAAATGGCACCAGTGCATTTGATTATTTATTAATCGGACGCCGGTTTATGTGTAGTCACTTGTTTGGCAACCGGAGACTTGTAACCTATGAAACGCATTAAAGGAGCATTTTTTCCCCCATATAATCGTAAATTAGTACCTAAATTGTATTTTATTAAACAGACCGCTGAGGAATCTGGGATATCAATAGTTAAAACAATTACGCATTGAGTACGCAGATTTAAATCATGTCTAAATTATCTAAATATTTTTTTTCACAAATATGAGTTTTAACTCTTAGAAAACACTCCATACCGCATAATGTGTTTATTGTTTAAATAATTGTAATCGAATATAAAAAAGTTCTAAATTGAGCCGACTTCTTCTAAACTGGTCGCTTTAGTGTTGCACTAGACTGCTTTTCATGTTAAATAATAATTATTTATATTACAGCTTGACTTTTAACATTTTATGTATATAATTAAAAGTGAATTAAAATTTCACATTGGCTCATTTTATTTTTAATTGTCATTATTATATTTTTTATATTATATATAATACGTTGCGCAAATACTATTTTACACCTATTTAGTTCTAGTATATTGTTTATGTAATTATTTATAAAGAGTTTAAAGTAAATTAATAGGAAAGTTCTTACTGGTTGGCTTAACACACAAGGGCTTAACACACAGTGGCTTAACAGCCCATTTCTGAACTGGTCTGGTTCATAATTGGTCGCTAACAGTATTTTGTCCTATTTTAAACGTTGAAATATTTTTGTTAATTTTTTACTTTTTATAATTTAAAAATTTCAATAATTTAATATTTTTATAGATTACTCTTTTACAGTATATGTACACATTTAGCAATTTAAATTTTATAAAATTCATAATTCTTACAGTGTATTTTATAGTTTACACGTTTTATAATTATATTATAAATTGAATTAATATTCAATAAACATTACATAAAATTTGAAATCTACAATATTTAGTTTCGAAATTATTAAAAGTGTAATGCGGTATATAAGAGAAAACTTACATACTTGTTTTAATCAAGTAATGTAATACATTATATAACATTTAATGTTAAGATCATTAATATCACAATGTTTAATTTATACACATTTTTAGTCAGTTCAGTAATTTTTAATATATGTATAATTTATTGATTTAAATTTATTAACGTTAACGTTTTCGATACCGTTTAAATTAATAGTAGGTAAAAACTTAATTGAAAGTGTTAATCTTACCAAGGACTACTAGACACACTGAACAAATATACAGTGTCAACAGCTAGGCGTGTCAAGATGAATTTACCGTGTAGAAAGACAATATAAATTAGGTTTGTGTTAATTATACAAAAATGTGTCATGAGCGTGTCAAAAATGTTTAATGTCTTAGTCTGTACATAGCAACAGTTGCCAACTTTTGATAATAAAAGTTACAAAAAGCGGGAAGAAAACCAAATCACCAGATGGAATCAATAAAATGGGCGCTATACCAAAAGCCATAGCATAATTTTTATAAGTTATGATAACGCAAAGTACTTTACAGGCCACATGTTCAGAAGAACCTCTGCAACGATTCTATCCGAACAAGGCATTGATTTAGTTGAACTCAAACGTCTCGGAAGGTGGCGGAGTAGTGCTGTTGAGAGAAAAGCTGCGTGAACAATACAATTATTAAGCAAAAAACAAGCAACCTCATCCAGAATTTGTAGTCAACTTCATCTTCCACGTCCGTTCTAAAGAACAACAACGAAAACATGCTCAATAATTGTTCATTCCCAAACTGTACGATTAATATATAAAAATAATTAGCGATTTTATACAAATGTGTTAAGACTAAATTGTTTGATATAATAGTTTGATACAAAAATGAAATAAAATTATATATTTCGTTGAGAAATGCAATAAATCAAGGGTTCCTATTTAATGACTATATTATAGTTACTAATAGGAATCCTTGGATAAATACAGCCCAATATAGATACATTAACTTATTATGGAGTTTGATCCATTAACTCTGAGACTCATTAGTGACGCTTCAGTTACTCTATAATTGTGCACCAAGACAACCAGTTTCTCTTAGTTGAGTGATAACAACGTCAGAAGAGTGTTGCGTCCTATTTTTAGACTCCTGGAAAAACTCTGGCTTTATATTTGGAGTGCAATACAATCTATTATTTGATACAAACTTTTTTTTAAATAGTATTATACTTGTTCAGATTTTCTATAATTTATAAATATTATTTGTTACTGCTTTTTATCAAATGTAGAAATTAATAGGCTGGTTTGTCAAAATATTATTAATAATATATAATTTAATCGTTGTGACTTATATGCATTTCTGTATATAATGCAGATATTTAAACATTTAATTAATTCAATTATTTTATATCATGTTATTATTATTTAAAAATATGTTATTAAAAATATGCATTAAATATAGCAAAGTTGATAAAAATCATTTCATATGTATTAATTATCATAAATATTGCTGATATTAATTGTAAATTGAGTATTCCTTTTGTTATGTAAAAAATGTTTTCAAAACATAAATATTATCACACCTTAACAACCACAGAAACATGTTAGATGTTGTGATGGGAATTATTCTATATGGAAAAATATTCCTATAAAAGCAAATGGCAAGTATGTGACTCCCCATGGTTTGGACTGCTTTGCGTCATTCTGAAATGTATTCCATATGCATTCATATAAAAGGATTTGAAATATACTCACCGTAAGTGATGATTAATTTAATTGGATTCTGACTATTTTATCTGCTTGTGTATATGTTAAGGTATTCAGACTTTAAATAAATTAGTAGATACATCAAATAATAAACTTTTTAGTTACCTAATTACTTTCCAAAGCGAGAGAGATAATTTTTATGCAATATAGTCGTGTCACATTCATCTGAACCGATTATTAGCTTTCAGGAATATAAAAGAGTTCAACTGTGGAAATATTGGCACAAATTAATCCCAGCGGAACATACTAAGTCCTACTTCGAGAATCTCAAGTTCGTTACAAAGACTAACGAATGCTTTAAAAATGTCTTCGGTATATTCCTGACTACTTAAATGGCATAATTGATAGATTTTCAAGGTTCATTAAAGATGAGTGTCTCGAGAATGGTGACGGCTCCACAATACTAATGGAAATTAACTATTTTGTTTATTAGTTTAATTTATATTTCCCTTTTATTTATCAAAATCATTTTGTAAAAAATATTCGATACACCAATATTTTTAGACCAAGATCTGTGTAATATGCGCACAAATGGAGAACTTTAACAAAATGCCACTTTGAACATCTTTAGACCGAAATATACTTACACATACCTCAGTTTCCCAAACTGAAACGTTTTTTAAATAGTCAATTATCATACTGTGTATACCCAAAACAATTATATTAAAAATAAAATATATGCAGAACACATATATTTGTACTATTCTTACTTAAATTTCCTGAACTAAAATACAAATTATTAGAAAGTCAATATTTTACATAGAATATTTAAATTATATAGCTAAAAAGACACTTGAAACACTTTTTTATGTTATGTTTAAGAAATTATTTCTATTTTTAGGCAGCTCATGGAGAAACCATTCTAGTGTTTTGAATGCCATAGAGACATAAATATTGATTTAGATATGCATACAAAAAACACTTGATTATAAGCCCTGGACTCCTGGTGGGTGTACTACATGTCAAAGTTAGAACCGCCAACTAGTCGATTAGTGGCGCAAATTATAGTGCAACAACTGATAAACATATTTAATCCCGGAGCTTACATCCACCCGAACAAAGAGTAACACTGAAGAGAAACTATGGAGAATTCCCACTGGATACTTCTGCATAATACATTTTAAAGTCTACGGTATTTATAAATATAACATGAAAATCAATTATTAAAGGCAAACATTTACAAACTTCACAGCCTGTTAGTTTCGTTCAATATCAAAAGATAAATGCCAAGCAACATTGATTCAGTATCTGTTGGTAAATTATAGTTATGATACATATATAGACTTAGTATACCTAATTACATACATTAGAGATAATAGAGAATAATTCTAATGATAATAATTTCTATAATACCAATATTTCGATAGCTAAAACCCGTAAATATAATTACACTCTAAACATAATAAACATTAAACAGCATACTTAATAAACCAGTCTCAATTATATAATGGGATTATATTTTATAATTGTCAGAAAACGTAGTCCCTTCAAATTCAAGAAAAATTACAAGGTGATGCATATGAAATGAATATGAGATGGTTATAACTATAATTTACAGATATTGATTCGAAATTGCCTGGCAATTATTATATTATTTGATATTGAACTGAAGTTTGCAAATATTTGCATTTAATAAATAATTTGAATTTGAACTATTAACTGGAAGATGTCACCCTCATATTTAGATATCGATTAAAAATATATTAATAACAAGTAATATTATAAAAAGCTCTCCGACTTTCAAGTTAAACTTGTAAATAGGAAACCAGTAATATGACGTATACCGAATTTAAAATCTGTAATATGACGCGGCATATTAACATTTACGTCACAATTTGTGCACATAGCTGACCAATCGCCGAATCCGGTCCTCAGTAAAAAGGAGAATGCCGAGATTAGCGGTGCTTACATGAATGAACTGTCTGCTATTAAATCATCAAAAGTGTACAACAAATGGTGCGGACGTTATGTTAAATACGCGGAAGAAAGACAAATAAAAGAGAACGAGGTAACGACATTCTTAAATTGGATGTGTTTTCTGAAAGACACTGAAACATATCAGACGAGCACTATTATTTGTGCAGCATTGTGTGTTAATTCAAGGCTTAAATTAAAAACTCGAAATAATCTTATGCAACATCTTCACGTCAAAGATCTTATAAATAAAATACAAATAGTGCACACACCAAAACAGGCATCGGTTTTCACTCACGATGACATTGACAAATTTGTGATACATGCTTCAGAGTCATTTTAAAATTAAACAATGACAATTGCTGCATTCATCAGCATCCATGTGGCGTTACAAATTTCAGAAAAAACGAATTTGGAAGAGGATGATGTTACGTTTTTACCGAATGGCTCAGTCGATATGCGTATAAAAACTTCGAAAAGGGATCCTTTAGGGAAAGGACATAATTTTGTGATTACACCTAATCCCAATCCAAAGCTATGCTGCGTAACACGATTACGGAATTATCTTAATTTACCAACCTGCAAACTCACCTGGCAACAGTAGCCAACGTCTGATTAGAAAATTTACAGAAAGCGGAAAGAAAACCAAATCATCAGTTGGAATCAATAAAATGGGCGCTATACCAAAAGCCATAGCAGAATTGTTAGGTTATGAAAACGCAAAGGACTTTACAGGACACACGTTCAGAAGAACCTCTGCAACGATTCTATCCTAACAAAAAAGAATATTACTCATAGATCCATGTTTAAAGAAAGTGTAATGAAACGTTGTACGAATTCATATAAGTAACAACACACATTTATGAAATAATTCATTATCTCAAAACCACAATTTGCTGTTGTTTTACTTCATTGTAAAACAGACAAAAAACTATTCCTGTTATTAATTGAAGTCAAAATATCATCATATCTATCATACATCATTCACACACCAAATTTAAATTATTTTTCTTTTTACATGCATATGTAAAATATTTGAGTATATGCTTATGACCTTCACTAACATACTTGTGTTCTTCTTTGTCTGTATAATGTACTTTAATTATTCTGTTCAATCTCTATATTAAATTGTGTTACTTTTTGTTATTAATCATATAAAATAATACATTTTTGTAATTTATATAACATAATTTACATTCGTGCAAAATTATTTTAAAATTAATGCATATTGAAAATTATTGCATTTTATTTTATCAAACAACTGTAGTATAGCTGGTAATCGGCTCGATCAATAAAGAGACTCCGATTTTTCCCTTCTTAGTACTCTACCTTATTTTGTCTATATAATACTTAAATGTGCTTATTGTACTTTGAATAAAATTAACTATTATTATTAGAATTAATATTAATGTATCATGGGCCCCACGATATCCAATCGCCTTATGGGCCCAGTTTAATAATTTTATATAACTTATGGGGCCCTTTATCGCCTGATGGGCCCTAGTCAATATATTTTATAATTTAAAGCCTGATGGGCCCCACCAAATATATTTTATAATTTTAAACCTGATGGGCCCCATCCAAATATATTTTATAATTTAAAGCCTGATATGCCCCTAGTCAATATATTTTATAATTTAAAGCCTCATGGGCCCCTACTCAATATATTTTATAATTTAAAGCCTGATGGGCCCCTAGACAATATATTTTATAATTTAAAGCCTGATGGGCCCCACCCAAATATATTTTATTTTTTTAAATATAAGAAATTTTATCGCTGGTCTTAAATATAGCTAATACTTCCTTTAGAAGACTTTTAAAGTATCTTTAGAAGAATACCCTAGACTTTTTGGGTAAAAATAACAGTAGAAAATGTGTATTAGTGTAAGTTTGATTTTCGAAAAGAATAAAAAATAATTAACTTTTAATATATTTATATATATATGCGCAAAATTATGTATTACTTAAAAAGAAAATTGTAATCAAAAATATTAGAAATGTATTATCGAAAGCGTGCACTGTTTCTCAAAATGAATGGAAATATCTTTGGAGAGTGTAGCTGGAGGGTGTTGGGGTTGATCCCCGAAACTCCGGCTTGAGCGAGGATTGCTCTCGGCGAGAGCGACAGATCCAAAGTCAGTGTCAAAGTCTGTGAGATCCTGAGAAAGAACGCCCGCTTCTTGGGAAGAAATTGAACTGCGTGTCGCGTCCATGTCCACTCGGTGACTTACAAAGCTCGCTCGGGCCGCTGCCGTAACGAACACCATCCCCTCAACTTCTGCCTCCTGCCGGTGGGTCCTCCGGTCGTGCTCCTCCCACCTTGCCTTTGTAGGGAGGTTTTGCTGCATTGGGGACCTTCCCCCTTGATCTGCCGCGGCAAGTAGACATACTGCACGGGAGGTATGGCGAAGCGTGCATGGATAGAGATTGCTTCTTGATTAGACGCCTCCTTCCATCCTCTCGTGGCAGCCACAGACATTGTGCTCGTCCGATCCTTGATAGCCAATAACGCCGTGCGGACATTAGGTGGATCCTCCGCAGTGTAGATTTTCTGCAAGCCTTGGGCCTCTTGGGCCGCCGCATTCCCCAACATCTTGTTCCTATCTGCTCCCTGCTCGATGATATACCCAATCCGTCCCGGATGAGGTTATGATTCGGTTCCTCTGGAGGTGGAGGCTGGACTCGAGGTTCGGGATCCCTAACTGCCCGGTTACGCTCAATGGTGACCAAGTCTCCGAGGGCCTGGGTGAGAGCGGCCATCTGTTCTTCCATACGATCAATTCTCTCTTGATCTCGAGTATGGCGAGACATATCTTCTGAAGAGGAGTCAATTTCTGAATTGTGTATGTCATCCACAGGTAAGTCAGGAAACTGCACTGTACCCTGGGTCAAATAAAGCTGTTCAAAAGTTAACTGAGGTAGAGGGTCCGATAGGTATGATCCCCTTACGAGATCGGCGGAGGCCTTATCGGTCATGAACTACTCAGGACTTTATTCAAAGATCCACTTCCGTGTAATCTCAAAGGTATTAGAAG
>JAYRBW010045771.1:0-11429 GCA_036023295.1 Invenusta paracnida
ATTCGGAAGGACAATGGTAACATGTACCCGCCTGAGACTTTGAAAGGCATCGTTGCTTCCATTCAACATTACTTCCGAAATAAACTGGGAAAAAATTGGTCTGTGTTTCTAGACAACCAGTTTGAAGGAACTCGTCAGGCACTGGATGCAATAATGAAGCGATCAGCTGTAGAAGGAAATGTTAAAGTCAAGAAGAGAGTCAATTTAAATATATATGCTTTTATTTCGTTACATATTGTTAGGTACGACTGTTGTAGTGCTATTATTGATAACAATTCCAGCGATTATACTGAAATGATCAATTTTATACAGAAAAATGTATTTTCCGATAAAACGTCAATATGAATCAACAAGGCTGACGAAATTTTTCAGTTTAGACGTATACTAATGTTCCATATTGATTTATACGTTTTAAACTGAACAAAAAGTATTGTAACAATCATATCTTGGCGCCATGTATTATCAATTTCTTCCAGTGCTCTACTATGGATATCAATATCATTTTAACTTTTTTTTTAATCTTGGAGTTCTTTTTATATCAATTTCTTTATGGCTGTGCTTCATATCATCAATATCATTTCAACGTATTTATTTTTAGGAGCTCAGTTCTTGGGTTTTATTTTTGTGACGCGGTCGTTTTTGTTTAGATAATTATTATGATAATAATAAGGAGAAATAATTTTTCATCGAAATTGATTCCTTTTCAAAAATTATCTAGAAACGTTATATAGGTGCATTTGTTCCTTAACGCTTGGGATTACGCTGTTACCAAAAATATTCTTTTTAATGGATTCTAGCCTGATTTATTAGCGGTCAAAAATGGGCCTATTCTCTTTAGAATTAATGCAAAGCATTAATGATGAGAGCTGTTAACATCTCTCAAGCTAATTGCTGACACTCTTGTTCTTGGCTTGACGATGATACTGCATCGTTTAATTATTTTGATCGGCCTTGTTGATTGATATTCCCGTTTTATCGAAAAATAAATAACTGTGTAAAATAGTTTTTTTTTATAATTTCTGTAATTATTATCAATAAAAGTAGTATTGCAGTCCTACCTAACAATATGTAACAAAAAATAGCAGATTAGTTAGTGAAGATAAAACTATACTCTAAACAGAAAAATATATAAAATTAATGTAACTATTTCGAAGCAGAGCGGACAATTTCGATGCAGAAAGACATGTTATGATTTTTATTTTGATAAAAATGCTCAATTTCAATATTTAAGCGTTCAAACTAAAATCTACATAAAGGGTATAACTCGTATTATTTAGAAAACAGATAAATTCTTTGGAAATTAATTACATTAACGATAAAATATTCAAAAATAGTTTTTAAAGATTTTTACATGATTTTTGAAATAAATAAATGATTATTATTTACGTTGCATACATGTAATTATACCAACTATCATTTTAAATTTTTATTTTTTAAATGCTGTCGTCCTTTTTATATCAATTTTTTAAATGGTTGTACTTCCTATCATCAATATCATTTCAACTTTTTCTTTTGAGGAGTTCGTTTCTTGGCTTTCATTTTTGCGACGCGGTCGTTTTTGTTTAGATAATATTTAGACGCATTTTCTTAACAGCTCTAGCAGAATATTTAAAGCCATGTCTTTCTAAATAATTTAATATTATATCTATTATATATACATATACGTAAAGAATTTAGATAATATTACTATTATTTACTACCACATATTAATTGGACGATGTTAAAGTAATTATTTTTTCGAAACTAAAAAATTCTGTTATGGAATTTTTAATATTAAAATTATTAATCTATAAAAAACATTTAGAGTAATTTAAATGAATTACTTATTTTGGGCCTAAATAGAAACAACAATTTAACGAGAAAATATGAAGAATTTTTATTTTTTATATTTATAAGTTATTAATAGGCATGCCGTGTACATATTTTTTGCGTAATATGCATCGATATACGAAACAAAATTATTCAGTAGTTAAACGGTATTTAAAAAACGTTTTCTTATTGAAATGATGAATTAAGTTGAAATAATGTACGTCTATTGTTTATAGGTACTCATTATCTTAAATTAAAAACAAGTTTGTATTTCAGTTAAATTATATATACATATAATATAAGTTGATAATTTGTATAAACAAGCAATTACTTTATTATCAGCACACTAAAAATATTAATGAATTTGATATTTTTCCGCAGAGTATGACTTGTTTCGAAATGAATATATTAAAATATTATGTAAATAGGTACAATGATGTGAAGATATATTACTCAAAATCACCGAGAGTTATTTGTCTATATTCTATGTTTAGTTTACATAAACCACACTCTTCGAATTAAAAGAATAGTCTTGTAAACTCTCTTATAATACAGATCACAATATAATAAAGAGTTGTTGAAACCATTCTGTGTTCAGTTTGGATTTAGTGAAGGATTTTTTCATTGAATTCTTGTGTAAAACAATCAAGCTACAAATGGAAAAATAGTCAGATAATAGCGAGTTACAATATAAATATTACTACATAGATAAATATGTAAATAGCTTAAAAACTTCACAGGATGCAAGAATATAAATGGGGAAATATAAATAATAATATATATATAATTAAATAATTTTTCAACTGACTTAATTTTAATTAATTAACGGAGTAAAATGCAATATTATATAATTCATATTATTATCCTCTTTCTTAATGTCTATTGTAATCACTTTTCTGCATTTTGTCAAGTATAGACATTGTTGAACATTAAACGTATATTAATCATTATTTAATTTGATAATAATACAATCATAGAGATTAAATAACTAAATAACTAAATATCTATTTCTATGAGTAAAACTATTTAATATAAATAACTATTTTTGAGTATTTATTCAATAATATATTTTTTATCGGAAAAATTTTGTTTGTATACATATAAAATAAGTATGATCTATAAGTCCCAGCGAAAAGTTTTTTCGTTGTTTAAGTAACAGAAAAAATGTCCACAAGCTTATTTATTATTGCTGGGTAAGGAATCTACAGGGAACTGAAGCGCAGATAGTGCTTCATTTATAGAATACAATAATGTTCAAATATATTCCAATTACAAATATATTCAATGTTACTTCTGTTACTTAAAAAACGACAAAACTTTCGACTGGGATCTATATATTTTAGTATTTATTTGAATAATCTACATCTTATCTAACTCAAAAATATAGTAAAATTCTTACGATGGTATCATATTAATTATAAGAAAAATATTTGTTTAATATTTTATTGTTTAATATATTTAATATATATATTTATATTATTTATTGTTTTATAATATTATTTATATATTATATATGTATTTAATATATTTGTTGATTTCACAAGCAAATAGGTACTATGTATATATGAAGTTTTTCATTTACCGATCTAGCCTAATATTATCTTTTCATCCCTATTACCTTTCAATAATATACTATTAAAGATATTAAGAGCACACAAATAATATATATATTTGTTTATATATTTATTCACCACCGTATAAATTTTACTTTTTTAACAACAAGTACAATCTGTCCTTCAAGGCACTATCTTATTAAATACTGAAAATAATAATAGTGTTTTCATATAATAATGTTTTTGAAAATGTACAGTTTTATTGCAGTCGACATTTTATTAATTAGTTATACAGCTATAGTTATTATTTTCATGTAGTTGAAAGATTTCCGAGTCTTTTTGCCAATTAAATTTCATTTTTTACTAATAAGTGAAACTCAAATTGTATTATTACTTATACTAATAATATTATTATTATTGTACTTTATCTTTTCAGTGAATTAAAATATATATATTAATTTCCTTACTTATATATAGAAACACTCATATAATATATTCAAAATGAGTATGTTATAAATGAAATACCTTCACCACAGAACTTCCAATGAGTCTTTTTAAACTCGGGAAAAAAGGAGCACCAAAGCCGTCCAGAATCTTCTCTGGCATTTGTACAGCCATTATAGGTTTTCCCGTGATAAGTGAATTTGTCCACACATCGGATCAATGTATTTTCTGAAATTGGGTGAAGAAGAGAAGAGAAGAGAAGAGAACGGAGGAGAAGTACATATTTATAGGTATAGGTATATTATATATAAAGTTGAGAAATTGAGAGCAACAAATTCGAATTGCTTACTTGACTCGCATATGAAACGGAACTTAAAAATCGAACACAAAGTGTCTCTAAACAGTTGTCCCTTTTCCAAGACGCTACATCGCACATTGCTTGCATTCCACGGTCGACCAGTAGCCCATGGTCTATAAAAAGGTAACAAATCTGAGTATGTAATAGGTATAGCCACTAGGATTTTGTGCATATGCAATTAATAAAAAGTATTTCATATGCTTATATTATGCATATTTTTGATCATTAAATATCTTATTCGTTTTTAATTTCCCATGTTAATTTACCAATTACTACCTATTACGACCTATTACTATCTATTACTACTTACTTTACCTGTTTATCATACAATTTAAAATAATCAAATTGCTGGTATTGTCAATTCTATCTGACTTTGCGCATCTTGTTATGCAAGCCAAATGGAATGAAACCAATAAATGCACAGAAAATTATAAAAATTACATAATCAAAAATATTTGTAACGCAATAACATTTTGTAGTAAATAATTTCGATTAATTTTGGTTTGAACGATCTAAAATAATCAATTATTGAATGTGTGGTAAAATTGCAACGAGAAAATCTAACTCTATAAGTGTAGTGTAGTTTGTAATATTTATTAGAATTGAAGCCTATCAAAATAATGTTATTGTTATTGTTTTTGTTAAATTTACTAAAATTACTATTAAATTTAATGTAAATTGTATTTAATAAAGTATAAAACATTTAAAATGAACAACAGAAAGACAAAACTAATCAAACTAGATTATTGCTAACTAGATATTTATTGGATTTTATTTAATCACACTGTCATTTGAATAATCAAATATATACCTCCATGTTTGATCCTTGAAAGTAGGAATCTAAATTTAGGAGTAACTTTTAATATATATATATGGAATAATTATATTAATTTGAATAATAGTGAGACTGTAAATTTGAAACTTTTATTTTTCCAATGAGCATCTTCACACTCCCCCATTTTTGCTGTGACTTTTAAATGAACAAATGAAGCAATATAAGCTTCTGTAACTTTTAAAAACTAAACATAACGCTAAAGTTTTACAAATGCTATATTTTTTTATTGTGCACCCAAATTGACAGTCACATGACCATACACGCAAAATGTGCCCTATTGTCAAAAATGAGTAAAACATGATTTTTTAAATAAAATTGCATACCTTTCTCGAAATACTTTAAATTTTTATAGCGAGCCAGCCCAAATACTACTAAATTGTTTAAAAAAATATAACAAGATAGTAATAAATTAAAGGCTTATATTTCGTTGTAAAACTACCTATTCAATGGTAATGTAAATTTAAAGTGAGAATGGGTGCATGTACAGTTAAGAAGCATTATGAGCAGATGGTAAGTATATATCAATATTAAATATAATATACATCCATGTAATAAATATTATGCACTAAGGCAATATTTTATAGATAGTAAAACTTAGTTAGAAACAGACAGGTCACAGAAAATTAGTTTTGCGTAAACATTTAAATATTAATACTAAACATAGAGTTATTAAGCATGTTATAGTTTAAATACAACAAATAGAACATAAAACAGAACAAAAATTTGCAATAAAAATTGAGCAAATAGGTTTACACAAAAAAAGAGAACAGGGAATATTACAGGAAAAGGAGTATTATACATAAAAGTTCAAATGTGAGTACTGGCTGCAAATTGGATTAGTTCTAATTGATTTTAAATTCTATTCTCGATTTTCTATCCATTTTGGGAAAGGCCTCATTTGCTTGTAGTCCAATAATATTTCGCTATGCAGCTATTACCGCAGTTATCCAAATAAAGAGATATATAATATCTCCTGTGGCAGATTCACATGTTTTTAATCTGAAAGTTTGTAAGGCTGTAAGAAATTATCGGGCTTGTGTTGAGGGCTTGTCTTAAAGATTTGGTGTAATGGACAATTCTTGTCTGCAGCTGCAAACTTTTAAATAGGGCTTGCTTTAAATTGGTTGATAATAGCGTATCCCAAAAATGAGATTTGGATGTATGTAAAATACTGTTTTCTGGTATAATGTATTTTATTGTTTGTTTTTAGTATAATATAATATATTATATTATAGATATATAACCACAACAAAACGGTGACAATTTAACAATTTATTTTAACAAACTTTCGGGTCGTTAATATTTTGACTGTCATAGCTTCCAGCCAGGGACGGGGTAATTAATTTCAGATAGAACCGGGGTTCGAACCCACTCGTACAGACTGCTATTTGATCAGCAGCCCAACGCTCTACTTTGGGACCCCCCCGTCATAATGTTTTTACACTTTCATTTAATACAAGAGTAATAGTCGTGGTCTTTAGGATATTCTATTTCATTTAGTGTTTTATCGAAATTAGTAAGATGTTTGGTAGCTTCCGTTGCATCTCAGCATCTCTCGAGGTAGGTAATTTGGAGGAAGGTAATTCTGTCGTTTTGTTCTTGATGATATTGACGGGATTAGGAAGAGCTACATCGTCATGAAGGAATATGTTCTTTCAAATCGATGTTCAAATATGATCCTGCACCATAATTGTACAATTTTGTGCATAATTTCTCCTACACATAATTGATACATTTTTAAAACATTAGAACTGAATACAAGTACAAATTTGGCTCCTTTCAATGTTGTATTGGAATGTATAGTCTATATACATATGCATCATTATTATAATCGAATTACAAATGAAAGTGACCCCTGCAAACGTATAATATATAAAAACATTTTAGAACGTTTTTTAATCTTTTAGCAATCAAATGTTTTAAACATTACCATGGACTTGATCTGACTAATGTCAGCTATTCTCATGAACATCTCGATCTGTCAATCAGGTATCTTTATTAATATAATTTGGAATCGAAATCATATAATTACTGATTAACCACAAACATCTTTACAAACATTTCATTGTTTGGCGTTTGTACGTGATACAAGAGAGAATTTCTCTAAATATTGGTTAAAATATTACAGCAGGGCAATTTCCATTGTATTGAATAATAATTAAGAATATAGGAAGCGGTCACAGAGCCAGAATATAAGAATAATAATTACAGATATGAATGTGTTAGACGCAATATTGGCTAATTAAGGGGCTATATGGTCCAATGGATAGCACGCCTGCACTTAATCCAGAGATTGTAGGTTCAAAGTCGGACTATTTACTCCTGGGTTTAGTGGGTATTGCGTCTAACACATTAAATATCTTTAAATATTTTATATAAAAATAATTGAGCAAAGAAACATTGATAAATTATTTTTATGAAATTTAAGTAATATAGTTGTTTACTATGTTTTCTTGAGGATTTAGTCTAGAAATAAGTCATTAGAAAGCAACATTGAGAAAATTGGTTTAGTATATTATATAAATATATAAGTTTTACTCGAAAGTAAATAAAATAAAAATAAAAATATTATAAATGACATCTGGTACAGATAAGAATAGTTTAAATATAAATAAATATTTTAAAAAGGTGACTACAATAATTTATTATATAAATGGGCTAAAACAGAATAAATGAAACAGGTCTACAAATAAAAACTAACATAAAATATAGAAAAGAAAATATCCTCTACCTATTTGTAGTGTAGTAGGTAGCTTTCTACAGAAAGGGAAACATTGGACTTGTATTTATTGATGACAACTACTACATAAGTGGTATCGTACCTTGACCTAAATGTTAAAGGACTAATCATTTTTTTCAACTCTGTTAGATAGACAGTATAATGATGCAACCTAGTTTTATTATGATAGAGCACTATCGCACCATTAGCTGAATAAATTTCTCAATCGTTGAGTAGGTTTTGTAACTTGCTTTTAAGGTCATCAGACTTCGAATGTCTAATGAAATATACATAAGGTTTCGTTACATTTTATAGTCAACAACCAAATACAACATTTGCAAAATAAATCATTTAACTCATTGAAACAGTTAATCCTGAATTATGTCGAAGACGCCATTTAGTTTTTTAACATAGATATAAACATTAATAACTTACAGAAAGTTGGCAGTTGAACCATCTGTCCATTTAAACTTATTCCGGTACTCGAAACTGTTGAGTCCTAGCCAAACCACTTTGTTGGATAATTCAGGAAAACTCTGTTGGATGATCCCCTAATTTTGTTAATTAAAAGTAGCGCATATATAGGAATATACATAAGGTGAGGTAAAATATAACATATAATATGAAAAAAGTTGATGAAATAAAGCCTTTCATTTAATAAGATGCCGATATTTATAAAGAATATATAACTATATATGTAAATAATAGATGTATGTGATTATATAAAAACAGCTTTATTTCAATATTTTGTTATTGTAATATTAAATCTTTAATTTTTGGACACAAATCGTTGCGCAATATTTCGTTGAACTTAAACAATATACTGGTACAAAAAGTTCTGTGCTAAGAAGTATTTCCATCAAATTAAACAGTCATATAATAAAGCTATAACTGTCTATTCTGGACTGTTATATACAATATTACCCACCAGTTCAATATTTATTGTTCCTGAGGAGAGGACAGTGTTATTTCAAAATGCGTTGTACTATCAAATATATTACGCTTATATTAGTGTTAATTGTTTTTACATTAATCCCTAATACTTAGTAATCACTCATAGAAGTTATCTTTAATCAAATTGGATATACTCAAACGAGGACTACGGGAAATTATCCCGTAGTCCTCGTACTCAAACTAAATAGTATTACCATTTCTGTCTGGTCAGCGATTGAGATAAGCACTTCATCGTAAGATTTGCAAAATTCTTCGGCTTCGAACCAATTCACTTCTCTGCCCACAAGACGATAGATGCCGACTTTTTTAAAGATATTTTCTAAACATAAGATTTATGAAAACATTAAATAATGTATTATTACTTAAATAATATTCATCAGTTTTATTTAGTAACAAAATAAAAAAATGAAGTTGTGTTAATAAAACTTGTGTTATACGACATATATGATTTCATATTGTTCATATTAACAATGAATAATGATAAATCTAGACATCATCATTAGACATTTCAACATAAAATAACTGTTTAAAGTATATACACTTTTAGTCTACCATATATACTATAGCTATGCGATGGTGCATATCGTCGCTTTCAGTACAATATGTGAAAAATAGTGACTTTTCAGGAGACGGTTTTTATATTTTCTTTTGGTACAAAATGAAAAATGAAAAAAGTAAGATAATTAAATTATTTCATTTGTGTGTCTTTAATATATTTAGAGACATTATTGTGATAATTTTGCATAATAACCCCTGAGTATGCAATTAATCCACATTGCATTTACTGTCTAGCTGCACATAGCTGGTATATTGCATTTCCCGAAATAACTCAATAAATAAATGAGATATGATAAAATCCTTTATGCATAAATGTATTTGTACATAATGATAATTTTGTAATTGAAATCTCATTTTTGCAAAAAATTCACATAGCTGGTATTGCATTGTAAGAGACTTTATTTATAATAATAATAATTTATACAAAGTAATTAATATATTTAAAAAAACCAGCATATTAACATTTTGGTAAAAATTAAAAGTTCGGATGCAGCGCTGTCACAAAACAATTTGGAACGTCATGTTCACCTATTAGTCACAATAAATCAAAATTTATGTTTTAGATATTACCAAAAATGTATTTAGTAATATAACATCTTTCATCGTATAATTCACTGAATAAATCGTCTAAAAATTCTTAGAGGTTTGTAGGTACATGTAATGCCAAAGAAAAAACAGCATTTGGTCACAAAAAATTTAATATGTGCGCACATTTTGAAAATCAATTGAAAGAATTTTTTTGAAGCTCGATATACATATGTAATAAAATTTAAGGATGTGACTATTCTAAAATATTAATATTGAATATTTAATTTTTGCTTTGCTTAAATGTACATATATAGCTATCTAAGAAATTGTCACCAACAAAAATACGACCAAATAATGATTTTTACCCGCTTGTTTCTTGGCGCCTTTTTATATATATTAACTTAACAAATAGCTGAACAATGTATCTATAAAATTATCTTAATATTGCGCTGTTGTTTTTGCCTTAATAATAATAATAATAATAATAAAAAGAGGACGAAGTATACCTTTACATCAAAATTGAATCTTTTCAAAAAAGATAGTGGATATATATAGAAGTTCAATTTATAGGTACATTTTATTTGTGAGCAATTGATAATTATTTTGATATCAAATTTAAGATTTTAATGCACTCTAGCCTGATATATGTATTATTGTGGTCATTCTCCTTAGTATTACTGATTTATAAAACATCTCTAATGATAAAATGAAACACATTTACAACTAAATGGTGTACATTCAAAAAGTCTACATATATGTTTTAAAAGTTCAATTTTGGTGCATTTTGTTACCGAACAGCTCACTTTATAACAAAATACCGCACTGTTTAATAAAAAGACAGCGTCCAATAATGAAAACAAAAACGAGTTCAGCGGTAAAAAGTTAAAATAATGTTGAGGTTATCATTCATCAGTCATCGATAGATTGATATAAAAGGGACTAAGAACTACATGTGAAAATATCGATTAATATGATTAAAAACATATTTAATATATTTGCAATATTTAAAAACTCAAAAATTAATATATATTAATAAATCAAATTATGAAAAATGTTTGGATATATAATTAAATACTTAACTTTTATTATTTTATATTAATTATAATTTTTCAAATTTAATAAAAGAAAATACGTTGTGCATGACTATACTTTAAGTAGGGATTATTCCTCAAAATATAGGGGTGGATTATTTAAAATACATCGTACCTTTTTTTCATATAAAACTATATAGTTATTATTGCTAGTAAACATTATGTTCTTGTTAAACAAAAAATATTATTAAACTATTATTAAGTCTACTTTAAGCCACGTTAGTCTTACGTGTATTTTTATAATTGGAAGAATAAATAACAAAAAATAACAGAGTTTCAATAATAAAAAAGTTTCAATTTTGTCAAATGTATTAGAACATTATACATGTACAGTGTCTGTACAGTCACATTGTATATAGTCTCGATCAATATTTGTTATTAGTATGTACTTACAGTATGTGACATATTATTATAGCTTATTGTATTTTTCGAGTGCGTACCTACAGTACCTATATGACGTAACATTATAGTTCTTTGGATGGTTGTGTTATATACTTGTGTTGGCGCTGTGGTACCACCAGTGCTAAGTTTGTTATGACCGATAATAAAGTGTTTGCCTTGTATTTTGCCTTGTGATTTT
>JAYRBW010045782.1:0-32305 GCA_036023295.1 Invenusta paracnida
TTTGTCCAGTCTATAATGATTATTTATATGTTCCTGGCAGTGGTTAGACACGCTAAAATCTGAACAAGCCTATTACATATATCATAACAGGGGCGGCCACATTCTCTCTCTATAATATTTTAGATAACCAATTAAGGAAGATAATAAATTATTGTGAGAAAATAATAGTTTAGTTTATAATATAAATGAATTGAAATATCTTTGATATAACATTTATATTTAATTAACAAACAGTCTACTTATTAATTAAACAATTAATTTTAACATAATTTTAAAACAATTTCTACATCAAAAGCAGGGATTCTCAAAGTGAAGGAGGAGAAGGAAGGTGGTAGCGGTGGCCTTTTTAAAACAAGTAAATCAATTCAAAAAGCTGTACATTTTAGATAAATTAATCTTACTATAAACAGATGGTCGGATAATATTCTTCTTCTCTATCAGATATTCTTACTTATTTTGTATCACTCAGTTCTGGTCAGTGTCTATTACTGTCACATTTCAGTTGCTTGCAGCGTATCACAAAGTATTTACGAGTTTTCATGGGTCAAGAACGTTTTAACCATACCATGCTACTGAATGCATACAAAGAAAGAGCCCCAATCTTTGAGTTTAGTTGATGTTGTCAATGATTTATTACTTGCCGCCTATTGAGAAACGTGAAGAGCTGTAAAAGTGTTACAATTTTGTGATGTAGTAAATAAATGTTTTTTTTAGTGTTATAGAATGTATCAACTTCATATTATTCATGTATTACAATTAAAATAATATATGCATTATATAAATTAATATATTATTTTTGATGTTATTGTTAAATTAAATTTTGATTTGTGTATCACTGAAATATAAACAGTTAAATAGGGGGTAAAAAGACTGTACTGTGATTATTTTGCGAATAAGAAAAAATCAATTTTGAAAGGTGATATGTGAAACTAGAGCCTAGTTAGTGAAAAGGGAATAATAGATGAATTAGAGGAGTCAGGGCTACATTAGAAAAGAGACCACAGAATTCACGAATCATTCAGTGAAAAGAGATCTGTGCGGAGGAGAAGTGAAGACAGGATTTAGGTGTTTGACCCATTGTATTCTAAAGTACACGTGCTTTAAAAGTATATGGTATGTCTAAGGCTTGAAATTCACAATGATAGGCAACAATACACAATAGAATAAGCTGTGTAAAAGATGAAGATTGATTATAGATTGATTGAAGATAGAAATCAACTTACTAAAAATATACGGGTACCTGCGTACTTTGAAAAACCAAAAAAAAATTTTTTTATTGTTAATGCAGGAGCATTTTTCAAAGAAATGGTCTTGTTAAAGAAATCTTATTAAATCAAGAAAAACAAAAGCAAGTTTCTTGAATTACATAAGCAATAATTATGAATTTAATTATGCACGTCGTTAATGTATATAAAACCAAATCTTATTTTAATTAGTCTAATGTCTAAATATATGTATATCTGCGTCATCTAATATGAAAAAGTATAAATATTTTAATAAAAATGCTCAAAATAGTGATGAAATATTAAGAAAATGTAAATATAAAATACTTCAAATACGAACCATGCACAGTTTCATTAGAAAATAATGTTACTTGCAATCATAAAAAAGTTTATTTATTGATTATATAAATACATAAATTGCTTATAAAAAATATTGTGTTAAAATGAAATGAAATATTGAGCTTCAAACATTATTGTATGTAATATTATATAAATTAAGTATTATTAAACTACTATAGCAACACAATTTATGGATTGAATTACATAATAAGTTTGTCAATAATATATACGAATTGAAATAAAACAACATATTTCATAAAAACAACATATGGACCTTAATCGGATAATAATACGCACTCCGAATTTTACTATATTGTAGTGAAGTATTGTCATAATAAACTCGCATAATAATATGAATTGGTACATCAATATTATTAAAACATTTATTTTGATAAAATATGGTTGATATTACTATTTAACAATGAAGACACACGGATGACTATTTTATATTTATGAATGTTGAGAAAAAAGAGAATAGAAATATAGAAATATTTAAACATTAGACAGGTTGTTAACATTCTGCTATAGACTTACTTGAATTTGAAAGGATTAGTTTAAAAGAGAGCCAGACATTTTTATAGTGGTGTGGCACATGGACTCTCGATATTATCTGCTAACGACAATCGAAAAAAGAGAAAAAAAAATCGTTTTAAAAATCGCTTTTATTTGCTGATCGTCTATGTAAACGTTTTTCTTTGCTTTAATGAAAAACTGGTCTCTTTGTTTGTTGTGTCTACCATTACGTTATAGATTTAGTAGAAATCTCAGGGACAGACTGGACGACCAATAATAATGAGAGGTAAAGAGATGTAGTAAGGGTACATACATAACAGTTTTTGTGTGCGGATTGTTTTACATTAATAGGTTTCTGAACTTGTACATTTTTTTTTAAATTGAGAAATATATTTCTTGATTAATCCTATACGTTGCGAATTATTTATATTTTAAAAATACATCTCCAGAAATATTATAGTACAATATAAATGCACGAGTAGATATACAGGTAAACATTAATTTGAAATGTAAATTAAGACGTGTAAATCTTTTTAAATTGCATTTTGTGCCTATAATGCCATTTCTTAAATTTGATAATTGAAATATTATTATAGACAGTTTCAGAAAATAACTAGATTTAGTTATTCACATGTAAAATTCATTGATGTCGTTAATATGGATGTTTTTTCTATAGCAGTCAGTAAATTTGAATGCATAGATATTATATAAGATTTTCAACCTTTAGGACAATGATATTAACATGCTATATTAATTCTTCTTGTTAGAAGGTATGGCTTCAGTTATGACTTTTATTAACTTGAATGACTTCTTGAATTTGAGTAAACAAATATTTAAAAATTCACTCTCCCCAGTGAGTACTGATGGATATATTTAATATAGCATATATATATTAGGTAGTTATCAATAACATAATCAGTATATACTTATAAATTATTCATACTTATTTATGTATAATAATCATTTTATGAGAAGCCCCTAAAATTCAATTTCTTACTATAATGAGAAAAATATCTTCCGCCTTTATATAAAACAATTATATACAAAACCAGTTACAATATAACCTCCAAGAGTATCACGATACTGATTTAAGAATTATTATTTTATTCGGCTGATTGATGAAATAATAAAGTTACTTAACAATATTTCAATTTGAAAATGTATTTAATAACTTTAATAAAGCATGCATCATCAGTATATTTAAATATTCAATAAAACATTATCCAGACACGAAAAATTTCAATTTAGAAAAAAATAATTTTAGGTCAAATTTGAAAATTATTTTTGTATCTTTACATAGTTTATAATTCATATTTCGATCACTTGCATTTTAGTCATCTATGCATATTCTATTTATGTAACTCATGTCCATAATAGGAAGTTGCATTAGAATAAGCTTCAATTTTTTAATCGCATTTGCTGCAAATACACGAATAAAAGTGATATAATAATAGTTAATGGATTTAATATATTATGCATATTTCGTTTGGAGCCTTAATCTACTCTCATAGTTTTAATATCTTGCCCATTACCTATAACACTCCGACTTTTTATCTGAAAATGAATCTAAAGCTTATGATTATAGTATTGTGTATAAGCTGTGATATTCCGATATGTTAATGATCTAGTGGATAAGAAATCATGTAATATCATTTTGGAATAAATAAAATTATTCGTATTTTAACTAAGAATATTTGATGAATGTCTATTATAATATAGTAATATTTCAATTCAAATTTTTAAAAAGAAAAGAAAAATAATTATTTAAGATATTTTTATTGATATATTATTCTCATATAATCTTAATATTCGCAGTTTTCTATATTTAAGAACGCTTATACAATGTGAGCTTAAAATAATGCCTTAAATTTCGTTTTGTTGAAGCATATTCCATCATAATTTTTGTTTCAAAAATATAACTTTTGATTTCCGTTAGTTTATCAAGTCCTGTTTCACTCTATTTAAGTGACAAGAGAGAGCTGCAATAATTACTGAATTGCTTGAAATCCAAATGGGTTATATGTGCAGCGCATTATGCTCAACAAAATCTACAAATATTTTTCTCAAATTCTCTGTAATTATTTAGATAAATACTAAAATAGTAAATAAAACTTTTTAATTAACCAAAACATTCGACATTAATTTTGGCACACCTTCAATAATTTCTAAGGAACAGATTTATTATTTATTATTTTTTGTTGAGAAATATTTTTTATTTAAAATATTATATAAAGTAAGTGTAAAATCACGGTTTTATTATGAAATATCATAATACACGAACTGCAAAATTCAATAATAAAATCATGCATGTATGAATGCTTCCCTAAACTTATCAGAAAAATCGAGCTGCAAAGACAGGCGCCTGGGAAGTTCGTGTATAACCAGCGGTGACAGTCGGCAATTAAAAGTTGGTATCCTCACTGATCTTCGGAATGCCTCTCAAACTGTTCAACAAGACAAACGATGCCAAGGAACAAAAAAAACTTGCTGAACACCAGAAACAGCTTGAACGGAATCAGAAAGCCGACACCTTCTGTGAGTATGTGGTAAAGTAATCGATAACTTTTTTCCCTCTACTAAAACAGGGCAATTTCTCTCAAGTCATATTGTGTTGTTCATTATTCCGTTGTCCTCCAAAATCGTTTTTCTGTATAAATATATATATATATAAATCTATATATATATAATTTTATAAAAATAAGTATTTGTTTGATAGTTCAAATATTTCAAATCTATTGTAATATACATTCTTTGATACACATAATTACTACTATACTGAAAAATTATTTTAAAATTAACTAAATGAACAAAACTGTATATAGAAATGTTGTATTATAGACATTCGGACTGGCAGATGTACTTTGAATTAGCTGAAATTCTTTCCCATTGAACCCTATACAGATAATATCTGTGACGATGATTTTATTATTATTATAAATGAAGTTTAATATAATAAATAATAGGAAACAACGATAATAAAATATTAAAGTTCTATTTATATAAGTAAAAAAATTTATTTGGAAATTATTCAATATTACTAGAAGAAACAACTGTATATTTTACTCATAATAAAATAAAGTAATTCTTTTAAATTCTTACAAGAAATGGAGTTATTATATATTCGAATTATAATGTGATAAATGTATTCATTAGGATACCATAAGATTAAAATTATTAAAAATTATTTTACTAATATTTCCAAATAGAAATTATTTCATTTAATTATTAGGTTTAATAATATATAGTACTAGATAAGTAGCATAATTTGTTTTATCAAAAATATTTAATTAATTCACCAAAATTTCATAATATAGCAATAAAATAATTTTGGGTACACATGTTGAACGACGAATTATTTGGTATTTTTTTGTTGCTTGGGTGAAATAATTTCTAAATTATGTTATGATGAAATATATTTTCTTATTTTTGAGAAAAAATTCAAAACTGTAAAATATATCTAACAACGAGTTGAATATTAGCGTACTAAATTATAAAAGCAAGTATCGCTAACGATACTTCTCGGCACTGCTTACATCCTCTATTGTAATAACTGTTGGTTCTATATAAGACCATATTATTATTATTATTATTATTATTTAAGTAAATGTATCTAATTTTTTTATAATCTGCATTCTAAAATTATTTATTATAAATAAATTTAAAAAATGAATACATTATAAAGCCATGTAAAACAATTTTTCCATTGTTAAAATAATCGTAATCTATTAATTATAATTATTTGTTATTATTTGAGAATAAATAAATAAGAAATATTTTATGAATCAATCATTTTTTAATTAATAAAATCAAAGTCTTATTAAATATTTCATAATTACATTATGCAATAAATTCGTAACTCTAAAATTGGCTTAGTACGAATAATAGTAATAATAACAACAACGAATATATTTAACCACAATTCTGTTAAAAACATTTAAAGTGGACACAGAGAATGAAAGACAGAGTAGCTCTGTTTATAATTTTCCTTCTTAAGCTATTCATCATAAAATTTATGATAAACAACTTAAAAAGGAATATATTGTATTATATTCAATATATATTTAATATATTCACAAAATGAATACATTATAAAACTATACATACCATGTAGATTAATTCAAAAGTTCGTTAAATTACACTTTTTTAAATAATCTTAATCAACTAATTATTAATTATTTGTTATTATTTGAGAATAAATAAATGACTATATCATATTTTATGAATCAATTATTCTTTTAAATTAAAAATAAACCAAAGCATTATTACTTGAGATGTTTTACAATTACATTATGTATTAAATTCGTAACTCTAAAATTTGCTTAATACGAATAATACTAATAATAATGACAAATGCATTTCACCGCAATTCTGTTAAAAACATTTAAAGTGGACAAAGAGAATGAAAGATAATGTACTTTTGTATAAATTGGTGCCTATTAAGTAATACCACTGCTCTTTCCAAAAGCTTATTAAAATTTATCATTTTGTTGAAACTTTCAGAGAAAATATATTTGCTTTACTTTTGATAATATAATCGTCATTGCAATAATGAGTAATGGTCGTATATACCCATATTAGTTATTACTTTTTCCTTTCATCAATTTTGCATTCAATTTTCTTTGCTTGGCTTGTAGTATATATTATTTATATAATATAATTGTTTAAAATTAAAATTGTAACGTTATAAGTATAATTATTGCAGTAATACATCCAAATATATTTAATAATATCATAAAAAATATATAATATCTACTAGAATTTCTTTTTATAGGATGAAAAAGCAAAAATAAAAGAATTATACACAAATATATGAGCATCGATGAAAAACTTGCGTAAGAGACATGACATGTAAAATTCAGTATTATCTTTACAAGGAATTTGTATAAACACCTACTTTAGATTTAACTTTAGGGACATTAGAGCGAATTTGCATTTTTATTCGCATAGTCCGATTTCTATTAAAAGTATCTGCACTCAAGGGTTATTGTTTCTCGCTTAGTGTATATGTAGTGATATGATCAATTCTTAGATTGGAAATAATATATATTTTTATATCATTAAGTTTCCTCGCTTGTCCAAATTTATTCTTAATAAAGCGTTGCCCGTGTGCGTCTAAATCATTTAAATCTTAATAAATGAATTAAAAAAAAATTTTTCTCTCAAAAACAAATTTTTTGTTATATATGTTCTCGTCTTATATTCTGTCTCTATTAAATCCCCTATACTTCTTTTAATTCTAATATTATTTTCATTTATTCATCATCCATGAAAACTTGTATTAACTCTAATATCACTGAAGTTAAATCTAAAGTAGGTGTTTAAAAAAATTATCTGTAAAAATTCTCGTAAATATTACATTGGTGAGAGTGGTTGTGACCTATCCACCCGATTAATGAACACAAATCAGCTATTGTAAATTGTAATCTCAAAAACGCTCTTACTATCCATTCTTTTAATTGTAACTATGACATTGGTTTTATTTAATCTTTATTTTTATATAATTGTAGTAATCTTTAAGCTAGACGTGTTTATGAAGCTGTGTTTATAAATTTTCATAAAGATAACTCAGTCGATGTAAACGCTGAATCTTTTAAATGTTAATGGCAGTATAGTCAAAAGTCTTATTAATTCTATTAAATGATCTTCATTCTATCCTTTGTATATTTATTTATTGGTTTTAATGTCTCTTACGCAATTTTTTCATTGACGCTCATCCCTTGTTTATAAGTCTTTTATTTTTGCTTTTTCATTATTTTTGACCATGATTATGATGTAAATATGCATAAAAAGCTCATCCTAGTTTATTGATAAAATTTATTTAAAAAATGCATGTGATTTATTTATTTATTCCTCTTCAGTGACAATACTGTAGCCATCTATTCATATTATCTATTATTTAAAATTACCTTTATCATGTTATAAAATCATATTGACAAAAGTTTGGTAAATAAAAAATGTGTATCTCAGTATAACATGGTATAAATTTAAAACTATTAATTCCAAATTATTTCAAAAAGAATTTTTCTCCTTTTACTGAAAAATCATTATTTCATAACACAGCACTACAGTAAAAACAGAACGTATTTCGGATGAAAGGGACCAAAACGAAATTTATAAAAACACGCTTGAAAATCATCTTTAAAGCGATAAATTTTCTCAAAAATGTGAAATTCTCTTGTGAAATGTAAAAAGTCTACATATTATTTTGTAGATACAGGGTTTGCATATGTAAACTATTCACTAAAAAATTCTCTTTTCATGAGATAAATTATCATTTTATAAATATTGTTCACCAGTTTTATAATGAATTTCATTTTTGATTCTTTCGTCCATCATACGTAGGCAGATATTGCACTAATACGACTATGATATCATTTTATTTACGATTATATTTGTTACGCTGTAAGATTTGTAAACGTTCCAAAAATAGTCTAAATCTAGTTATTTTTATTTGTAGAGAAAACTGTAATTTAATTTAATTTTATAATGACATATCTTTCAGTTTTACATTAAAAAATTATTTAGACCAATGTATTTTTCTATTTAATACGTACTTCTTTTACTTAAAATATAAATCATTGTCAATTAAAATTATATATGCATTATATTATTATATATTTTTAAGAAAATCGTACAAGTAAACACTAACTAAAATACATATAAATATAACTAAATAAATATAAGTCCACAATTTGGGTTTGTTATTGTCTTATCGAATAAAAGTTCTTATAAAAGGATCTATTTTTTTAATAAAATTGTTATTATGGATCAATATTTGTGAAGTAATAATTTAATATGTAGTTTTATTATAATATTTACAATTTATTCTCATTTTAAAATTATTTGTGTAAAACGAATTCTTAAAAAAAAATAAAACTGAAAGGTTTATCTTATTAATTTATTTTTAGAAATTATATTATTATAACTAAGCTTAGTTTAAATATAAGTCAAATATAATGCAAATTTATTATATTCAGAATTAATAATATTCATCAATGCACAAAATCGTCATATTTTGCATATTTCACTATATTAATCAGTAATTATTACTTTGTTATAATTATACATAAATATTATTGTAATCATTTGTTAAAAAATGCTATAAATTACATTATATATTACATTAGTATATTCTGTTATTTGTAAATAAATTATTTTGTTTTATTATTTATATGGTTATTTAAAACATGCTATAAATTACATTTAATATTACATTAGTATATTCTGTTATTTGTAAATAAATTATTTTGTTTTATTATTTATTTGGTTATATAGGGCTAATATTAAATAATATAGTTGGTATTAAATTATCTATATTTTTGTAAATACATTATACAATCCAGTTAACGATAACTTGAATGTTAGCTCAACATGCATATATGTAATACATAACTAAACAATAAATAACTTATTGATTATTGAAGTGATATAGATTATTACAGGCTTGAACACCTTTTTTAATTAAAAAATTTATATTTATACAGAGGGCAATGATCTGAAAACTAGGTGTATTTAAAGTACAATCTAGCAAGACACCTCATTTACCGTTTCAATAAAATGCTCCACTAGTTTATGTATATATTTACGCAATACCTAATTATTTAAATTGATTATAAAATTATACTCCAGTTACATATTACAATATGTTACCGAAACAAATGAAATTTTCATATAATCATAGCCATATCTTTATTGTCACACTAGCTTTAAACATTAATAGTGAACAACCTACAATTACTCATATACATATTATACCTATAATATATGACGTATTGAAATATAGGTATATATATATATATATATATTGCTTTATATGTAAAGAACTATAGAGAACATTTGCATCTTATTATAAACATAGTCTTAATGCACATTTACATAATATATGATATGATATGTGGTACACCTAGCTTTATTATATTAGATCTGTTATAATACGTATTTATTCCTACATATAGGTATATGCAACATTGTCCGCTAGCATCGTTGCTATAGACAACCTGCTCTATAATTGATATTTATCCGTCCTCCAACTAAACACCTAAAAGACAACAGTAACAGTAACAACAATAATAATAATAATTAATTGAACTCAGAGTCGCTGTCTAAGATACGGTTGACTGGGCACAGTTATACTGTGTGAAGTTTAATGTCGATTTACCAGCAGACTAATTGCACCAACTAATATGATGCATATATTACATATGATTCAAACCAAATCATTCTACCCAAAGTTAAATTTTTACAAAGGAGGATAAAATTATAATCCGACAGTTTTACAGATTCATCAGTATTATCAACAAGATTGCCACTAAGTTATTGAAGTAGTGGATTATATTCAAGTTCATACAATTTCCCCAACCTGTAGGATAAATCATGTCCAAAAAGGAAAAATCGCACGAAAAGTGTAAGTTTAATTTATGCAATTTTCTTCTACATAAGTGAGATATAAATATATAATATGCAGTTAGAGTTAGATTGAATATTTATATATCCATTCTTTAAAATAGTTTCAATTGTTATAATGTAGATTTATATATATTTGAGAGATATAGAGAGAAGATTTAAAAAGTGTTTAATAATTTATACTAATTATCTACAACTATATTCATGTATGCTACATTTTGATAGGTTGATGCTTCATTGAATTAATAAATGAAAAATAACCACGCACATATGTCATAAACATTGAAATATTAACTATTCAAGGCAATTTATATAGACATAATATCTTAATTTGTTTCAAATATTAGTTCTATTAATGTTATAGGTGTAACATTTTTACATTAAAATGTGCCGTTTTGAACATATAAATACAACTAAATATTGATATATACATACCTATTTATATACTACATATCAAGAAAATAACCTAAACGTTAATTACTTCACATATAATCGGCTTGTATGTAAATGTTATTTATTAAGCAAGTAAACGTATATAAATTTTATTTGATACATGAAAAAAATCACTAAAACACGAATAAGAGTCCTGCAATTTTTACAAAAGAGTCCTGTAGATAAATAGACTCGTCCATTAAGATATATCATAGTAGGATCGATTATTTATGCTTTAGTGATATTGTTCAAAACTTATAAAAAAGGATTTCATTGCCGAAGGATAACTTTATTTTTAAATTTAAATTATTGACCTATTGTAGGCAAACAGTGTAATGTTTCTATCATTCCTTCGTTAATTACGTATTCTGGTATATACTATATTTTTCGAAACTTAACAATAACTCAATCTCGGTTAAATAGAAGATAATGAAGAACAAGAAATTGTGAATTTTTAGAAGTTTATATCAGAAAATGGAGATGATTTTATAGAATCGAATGATTTCGAATTTGATGCTATTTTACCACCAGAAGTAGACAAGTCTTTAAACAACCTTCAAGATTCAGCTGTCCAGCGTCAACAGCTAAGCAACAGCGTATATATGCTGAACATTTTTATGAGTTTTTAGCGTCCAAAAACTTAAATAAATATAAAAATATTGAAGGAGCAAATAAAAAAGTAATTTCTTAATACATTCGCTATTTTTATTCGGAACTAAAACGCAAACAGTGTAGTTACTATTCACCGTCAACATTTTCCTGTATTCAGGTAGCTTTATTCCTTCATTTTATGCTGCCACCATTTTCTATGAACATAATCACCTAAGATGCTTTTCGTGGTGCTAACTAGATTTTGAAAGCAATGACCAAAAAGTATTTTGAAAGTGGTGGCTCCATTTTTAATTATTCCATTATCGAAGATGACATCAAATAGCTTAGCAAATATGTTGACAGGTCTACTCCAGAAAAGTTACAAGAAGAGGTATATTTCGCGATTGAAAATTTTTTAGGCACGAGAGGGCGTGAAAGGATTCGATTTGTGAAGAAAGAAAACAGGAAATTAAAAAGTTACTCAAGTGAAAAAGTATTTTTGATGTCGAAGGCATTAAATCATTAGTTTTAAAAATCGTTAACCTATAACGATTAATCCTTAAGATTCCGATCTTAAGTAAGCGCGAATTTACTCTTGTGATGATGCAACGCCTTCGAAGACTATTAAGATAGACGTAAACTACGAGACCAATCACATTCAGTTCCCCTTTGAATGATGACAATGATTTGAACTATTTTGTATTTAACATACTTCCTAATAAATAAAATGATGATTATTATTATTGATCTTACTTTGCGTCGGCAATGAAACTTCTATTGCTGGATGCTGTTATTCATTGCCGGACTCTAAATTATATTTAAATGATTACAATTTAAAAAAATACAATTTTTCAAAATACAACGCAGGACACCACTAAAGTCTTTAACAATACATCGAAGTAAAATTTTTAATACCAAGATGTATAATAAGTTTTAAATGCAGTTATTATATAGGCAAAAATATTAAATTAGTTGACTATAAGTCAACACAATTTTAGTATTTATGAACAAAGTCAATATCTCGTACAAAATTATAACATACAACAAATATTCACCAATGAACAATATGATTTAATAAGATATGCTAAATAAAAGTACATTTATGGCTATAGTATCAAATTTAGTTTGACTAAGTAAAAAACAGTGTCAGAATGATGTAAAATAATATTATATTAAAGACATAGATATATGATATATTATAGACAGAGACCAGGAAGATTTTAAATAAATAAATAAATAATAGTCTACATACATATATAAATACATGAGTCCATAAATGGCTGGCTTATATGGTGTTGTATAATAAATCATTCTTCACATTTAGTTGTTACCTTGATTGATACGGACAATTTCCTATAATAATAAAAATAAACGTTAATTAAGAATATAAACAATATAAATGTCTCTGGTAAGCTTCAAGATATGAAAACCATCTCACATAATATGTGTAGATCATAATAATTATACTTGATCAGTATAATAGAAAACAATCAATTTAATTTTTATCGTATTATAAGCATTCTTATATATATTTATCGTTTGGAAATACATAGCTATCTTTGGTATATTATTACATGTACATATGTATAAAACTACATGTAATGTATAGGTACATGTAAAACGTTGACTATAAATCAAGTAACGTGTAACATGTAACACACAATACTCAGGATGATTGAAATTGTTAAATATATTTGCAAAAATACTACAACATATCCTTTTCTCCTAAGAAAATAGAAGATTTTTTCTGTGAATTTTTATTTATAAATCACGGCGAAAATGAAAATAATAAATCAGTTTAGTTATTCCAAAATTTCTATTTTATAGAAGGTATTATATATTGCTGTAACAAAATAATACATTATCATATTTCTCTATACTTGACTACTATATTGGAATATATAAATGAATCAAAACAGTTCTGTGTTATTATTTATCTATATAAGACTTCATGCATATCATTTGTTTACACACTGAGCATAATATTATATTATGTTTATAGAAAATTATTACATATATAATATATAATATATGTACATATAGATATTTAATTTGATCTCATTTTGATTGTAAATTGTAATATAGATATGATGATAGTGCTATATATACTATATATTATTTCACAATAACTTATCTTTTATTTGTTCATATGTTAATACTTAAAGAGATGAGAATTTACAAGATTGCAAAAGAATAATACATCGCATAATACATTATTGATAATACATGAGAGTATGAGAGCATATGAGCAATTAATAAGAGCATGATTAGAACGTATCGTTGATCATAAATTCATACTAAGGTACCCTACATACATTATATATATATTTATAAAGAAATCGTAAGTTCACAAAGATAGTAGGATTAGGATAAAAACAATATGATATATTTCCTTCAGTAAAATATTGATATAACTTATTCATAAATATTTAATTAATATAATTTCAATTTTATACTAGTACATACATTAAGTCGGTTGCTTATATATTGTAGTCGCTATATCTATATTTTACATATTTTTGGCCAATCTAGTAAAGTATGACTTTAAAATTATTAATGCAATGGTATTATATATAGTGTATCAAATAACTTTTATAGTGTGTATATATTTTTAATTCTAAGCGTTTTGAAAGTTAAATAAGCACTATTAAAACTTTAGTAATTAGAATGCAATTATTGTACAGCTATATAGCATACAGCTATCTATTAGATAACTCCCTAAGACTGCAAAAAGTGTATCGTGTACCTTTAGAATGTTTACACTGTCTATGTACAAGTGTATATACCGAAGAAAATGTAACACCACTTGTACTAATTAGTACGAAATACATTGTTTGCGTATATAATATACAACTCAAAACGCTAAAAAATTATAGCGGTAACAAAATTTCAGTAATTATTATACATTCATAGTTATAGAAAACACCATAGATATGGTAATTAGAAATCAAAATCATACTAGCAATTCACTGTTATTTATTTCTCAGAACAATAGTATTGCTTACACATATTGCTTATGAACATATATCTACTATCAACATATATTTTACGTATATAAATTGTGTATATTATATATTGCACACGTAGTAGGTGTATATTATATATATGCATATATATGACATAAATGTGAAATTAGTATACTAATAAATACGTTTTATAGTTAATTAAATAAATACAAGGTGGGCACAAAATTACTACGTTTCAAATTTCGTTATAGAATGAACTTTTGATTGATAAAATTAGTGTTTTATTAAAAATCTGTCGTATGTTTCATGAAATCAAATAACATCTACCAGGAGGCTATCAGCAGCTGAGCTTGACATTTAACGATCAACTCTTTGAAATATTCTTCGTAAAGATATCCAATACAAACCTTGGAAGAAATTATAAATTTTTTCTTACCTGCTGATAATCAAAGCCGTGTTGAATGTTGTGAAGCAATTCTCCAGAAATATTGCAGTCCTATACAAAAGTCTTCTTTATTTTTCTCTGATGAATGCGTTATTTATCTATCAGTACAGGCTAGCAAAATTGTTATATAGAGCAACGAGAATCCACACTTTTGGAAGCAGGTCTTTCATTATATTCCTAAAGTAATGGTTTGAGCTGCAATGTTCAAGGAACACCTCATTGGCCCATATTTCATTGATAGTCAGATAAATATTGAACATTACATTTGACTGCTTCAGAATGAATTTATTCCAGAGCTATATAGAAAATCATCTGCTACTAAATGTCATCTGAAACCGGATAGTGCACCCCGTACACAGCAATGAGAGCGCGCAAATTCTTGAATTCTCATTTTTCAAACCAATGGGTTAGTAAACATATAGGTCCACTCTTATATGACCTGCCCGACGTCCGCAGATTTAACATCACATGATAATTGTAGAGAATCATCCAGAAATGGTCATGAAAGTGAAACAAGTAGATGCAGATGCGATCAAAGAAGCAGTCCATACATCCTTCGATGAAATAATGACACTCTTCAGAAAATTTATGCTCACACCTTCCGATGATTTTATATGTGTATTGAGCTAAGTGGTATTCAGGTTGACCCCTATATGATTCATAACTGTACAATTATGTTATTAATTTGTTGTAAACTAATTGTAAAATAATTGTAAACTTTGTTGTATAATAAAATGCTTTATTTCACTTGAGAAGTTTATTATATGTTATAACAAAGTTTGAAACATGGTAACTAAACCTGTAGTAAACAAAGATTGGTGCACTCATAAACATTATATAATTTTCTTGGTTAACATATTAGTAAATAAAAGTAAGAACATTTTTTATTGTAAACGTATAAAAGGTCCAATTCATAGTTCATAAAAACATTACATTTACACATTTAATATTCGTCAACATTCCTTAAATATTTCTTCAAATTAGCGGTGGCATGTAAGTTCCGAATATTTTGTTTATCCACATTAATAGCATTAAATTTTTGCAACGGCGCATTTATAGAATTTATTAGTAACAGCTGTTTTTTTATTTGAAGCAGATTCAGTTATTCTTAAACTATATTAACAAATTCAATACACACTGATAAATAATAATATTAAATGGGAAATACTGCAGCTACAAAAAAGGGAGATCCAGCTGATGGTAATAATACATTGAATGTTTTGACCAAATTAAAGTTAAACTACTGCCAATTCCTTTTTTACTTTTAGTTTATTATGACGTAATAATTATCAATTAAATACTGTAAATGATTGGAAAATCATATTAAAATTAATATAAATTGTATTCCATTTTGTATATTTACTTTTATTACATACTTTTTATAATATTAATAATATTATGATAAAAGCTACTCCTATTCCCTTTAGACTGCAGCCAGGTAGTTAGCAATAGAAATACAATTACAGTGTCACTGTCAGTGCTATGATTATTAATAAATAATAATATTCATATATCATTTATATTGATAATCAGGGCTAGATCCAGTATCTTAGAAATGGGTGACATGGAAGTGCAAAATACAATGACTATGTTGGGCCAAATTCATTTATTCAACAAAAACAATTGCTTTGCAAAAATTAGGGGCTGGCATAGCCATATGCCCTTTGACACTGATAATACATTTTAAATACTATACATTATGATTATCTAAGTAATTTATGTTTATTAATGTTAATTATTATATGACACATATTCTGTTTACTGCAGGACAATTAATTCTAGTGTTCAACATTAGCTTTTATCAAGGATTGCCATATTATGCAACCAGTCTCTAATTTCTGATTGCTGTCAGGCTAAAGTAAATTACTGGTAGCCCAACTTAAATTTAAAAAATAAAATTTTAATAAAGCATTAATTTTATTCTAACAGAAGTGACAAAGTTAACTATTTATCAATAGCAAAAGTTAAATACCAGATATATACAACAATTTTATTCTAACACAAGTGACAAAGATAACTACATATTTATCAATTTATTGATCTGGTGTACTCAGATTATTAATTTGCAAAGTTATCACACTAGTAATTTCTATTGTCTTTCATTGAATTCCTAAATATCTTTGTCCAAAATCATTATATGCCTGGGAGGGCCACCAGTTTCAGATATATAGTTGTATAACTTGACATAGTACATGAATGTCCCAGGCAAGAAGTATGTACACAAACATTTATTTATTAATACTTTTATAATATTTTTAAATTTCATATTTATTTAAATTATATTACACAATTTAATTATTTTTAAAATATTATTTTAATATTACTTTACTCTAAATTTTTTATCTAAAAACTTGTCATACTAATTTTAGGATTTACTATTATAATGATTAGTAATAGACATTTGATTACAGTATTGATTTAGTATAAATTGATGATTAATAAGAGTAATCCTGTTAGTTTTCTAAACAAATTTGTTTAATATTTATAAATAGTTAAATATTGATAATAAATTTTGCTTAATTATCATATTATTTAATATATAATTTTAAATATAGCTGGCTGTAGGGGTATTTTAAGGCTCTTGACACTGTCAATTTTCAGGTGCAAAATTTAATCTATCAGTCTTTAATTGCATGACTTATACCACATCAGTATATATATATATATAGAGATTTATCAGTGCCATGAATTCTTAAAAAGATGCTGTATAATATAATATTAAATTTAGAAATATTAATTAATTTAAAGTAAACAGCACACTTTTTAATACATCTTACTTTGTAAATAGTAATAGATGAGAAATCCAAACATAGCTAGACATAAAGTCATATAAACTGATAAAAAACTTTCAATTTTTAATAGTTTAAATTTGATAATGCCTACCATTTTTCTGTTTATATATTGAGCTAAGGAAGCTATCTGTTTTTGAAATGTATAAATCATAGTTAAATGATTAAAATTATATATTTATAATAAAATTAGTAAATATATTTGACTATTTCTCACATATAAATTCATTAGAATATAAATATCTTAAATACTCCCATCTACATGTTTTTGAGACACTTTGAATTTCAAAGAGTAATCATAGTCATCACTTCTACTTATATTTCATTTTTATATCAAATTGTATTACACTATATTTTGATTAGTTCTTTTTAAGAAAATTATAATTATTTGAATATGTTTTTGAATTAATTGTAACTATGTTTTTCTTAAGTATTAAGAATTTTATGATTAAATAAACTGATAAAAAGTTTTTTCTTACCAGCTTTAGATGTCAGCAGAATCTAAAAATATATAGTGTTTCTAATGAAATACCACTTTAATTGTTTTTCTAATACACAATTTTTATTTCTTTTGACTAGTCTATTAGATTTTGATTTTAACTTGTCAACTAAAGATTTCACTACATTTGCATACACTAATTTATAAGGTGGTTTACTTTTCAGATTATTATTACAAAATATTAATCAATATTATAAATATATCTTTTTATGTTATTATTTGTAAGGTAGCAATAAATTAAATACAAAAAAAACATAAAATATATATAATTTTAGTGGGTTTTTTATAATTCAAAAAAGCTATATAAACAATATATTAGAATGATAGGGAAATATATTTTTAATACCATTATAATTCATTAGTGTTAATTCAAAGTAAAACAAAATATAAATACTATATAATTAAATTAATATTATAAAGCAGTGAATATTGCAACACATACATTTAAATAAATCTTTTTATAGGATTTACATAGTCTAAATAATAATTAATCTATCCTAACAAATTCATGATTATATTTATAGTTTATATTATAAGCCTAAACATTTACCTTCATCAATACTGACTAAAATATTGAATGTATCAACTATATAGTATATATTGCACATTTTGTCTGAAAATAAATATCTTTAAAATATAATTCCCAATTTAAAATGTTGATGCAGTATTAAATGAAATTCTTGTATATATGTATTGATTTTTCATATTATATATTTTTAGTTTAAAAAATTTCTTCATCTTTTAAATTGGTATGTTATTATTTCTAAATATAAAAAAAATATTTTGTTGAAATTTAGTATGTTATTTCTTGCAAAATTTAATAAGATATATTTTATTTTTGAATATATAATTGTATTAAACACTGTCTTATTAAATAGAATTATTTTTCAATTTCATATGATACAAATTATAGATAATATATATTATTTTGTAAATAATCAGACATTATATTCTATTATTTAAGGTTTTGTTTTAAAAATATATGTTATGTTGTACTAATACCATCTATTTTGTTGTTCTTTAGATGTTTATCTAATTTTACACATATTATACTTTGTATATATTGCTTTTTTATTATAGTTTCATTTATTCATTTTATAATTCGATTTTTGTAGCTTTTCTGTTAATATTTAAAACTATCTGATAGATTTTTGACTTTTATAAATTAAAGTGTACTATATTTGCCTGTCTACATAGTTGAAAGTCTTAAACAAGAACTGGAAAGTAAGTTGTAGAAATTATGATTTCCTCGTCACTCTTTGTCGGTAGAATCACTTGGCATTTTTAAATACTCCATTTCAATGTGGTTCTTAAAATTAATTTTTTAATAAATAGACTATCTTTAATAATAATAAATATTTTTTGTAATTAATATGAGATAAACTTGTCCTTTTTCAAAAGCTTGACCTAGAATTTTTCAATATCACTAGAATTGTTGTCTTTTTTAATGTAAAGTGTTTACTTAATATATTTTAATAATTTTGCAGCTAGTTAGCTACCTATATTGTTAGACTAATACAAAACTGGATTCTTATTTTTTAGTTGGATTTGAATAAACCTACAAATGACTAGTAATTTCCTTTGAATTATTCTATGATTAATGGTCAATATTTTTTAATTTTCAGTCAAAGCCTTCCTTGAAGAAGCTAGAAAAGAATTTCTGGATAAATGGGAGAAACCGAGCCAAGTAATGTTATGTATATTTTTGTGCTGATTGTGTGTACAAATATGCATCAGATGTAGTTTAAATTTATGGATGAAATTGTTTTAAGATACATTTACGAAATAGTTGTTCATCATTTTAGATTACACTTGTGTATATCACAATTCAATATAGTCGATTCTTTTGAAACTATACACAACCACCTTAGAAAGAGGGAGGCATGCTTTATTTATTCTAAAGCGTGTATTCTATGTATTTAATTGCAAATTGTATGACTACACACATACATATATCTAGTGATATATGCCTCAATTTTGATTGTACTTTTTTATGTTGTACGTGTACTTTTAACAACTTCTAGAATACGGCTGGTTTGGATGATTTCGATCGAATCAAAACCCTTGGTACGGGATCGTTTGGTCGAGTTATGCTGGTACAATATAAGGAAAATAAGAATCACTATGCCATGAAAATCCTCGACAAACAAAAGGTATGAGAGAGTAATTATAGTTGTATTATAGCTTGTATGTAACATTGGAAAATTCAAAAATTCGCAAAATTATAGGTAACAACATTTTTTTATCATTTAATTCACGAAATTTCAACTTATCAAATAACGCATTTATTAGCGTACGCAGCTTATGACTTTTATAGAATAAATATCAAATTGACATTATAGGATAACATATATTTTTAATGATACTTTTAATATCGATAGTTATTTCTTAATATATTATAAACAAGTTTTACATATAAATATAGTGTAATATACTAAATCATGTGCATTACGGAAATGCATCGTGGATTTTATAGTTATATTATACATATTAGATATTATTTCTATATGATATTTATTAGAATTTCGATTCTGAAAATTATACGTGGAGAGTTTTTTCATTGTGCTTTATTTTTTGGAATAAGTACTTTTCTTTTTAAACTCTTTTTGTAGCATGTTTGCATCGTATCGAAAATGAAATAACCTATTTTTCTCAAACTAACTTGCAGAGATCATCATTAACTAATACAAAATATTCCTTATTAAAGATTGCATAGCAGCATATTTTGTGTATTGCCTTAGCACTTTTATCCAATTTTTTTTCTCTGCATCAATTAGTCGTAGATATCTCTATTTGAATAATATTGCTCTAATTTCTGCTATACATCTATTAGCTAGTATGCATTGTCATATTCTATTAAACTAACGTTTAATTTATTGTATGTATTTAAACGCAATCATGCGCATATTTATATAATTACTATAACAATATTTTGTTGTCGGACATTTCTTATTACAAAAAGCTAATTTATTTCTACATTAGAATTTGCCATGTTTGCGACATATATTTTTGTATATAGCGCATCTGGAAAAACGATGCAGTTTTATCTCTTTTAGGATTCGAGCATTAAGAGTTGTCATCGTGATACACGAAACAGAAGTTAAAAAGGCGAAAAATAGAGGGGAGAGGAAGAGAAAAGAGGACAAACATCTTCTTTCTCCCAATTTATCTATTAGTGTATTGCATAGAGGTATCATAATTCTTTCACAGACCTCTAGATATACACTGTGTAGCATATACGCGCACATATGTAATTACAAATATATACATATAAGCGAATGTATACAAGAAAATATATATTTTCGTGGGGAATGTGCGTTTCTAAGCGAATTTTCCGAATATTATTGATCTTTACCAAACTGCAGGGCAAATAGCAACAAGTGAGTTTTATGGAACAGAGAACCTATAGAAATGAATGAGTGAACGAACGAACACAGACAGAGAAATAGACGACTTAGAGAATAGCACCATCGCCTAGTGTTGACAGTGTTCCAGACTTTAAGCTAACCTTGCTCCCCATTCCAAACAAACCAGAATTACATATTCCTATATATACTTCTTCTTCATGCTTAACTTAGATGCCTCTATATGTGTCTTTAATGTGGACAAATACTGATGTGAAAATCTTTATTTGGCTTCTACATATGAATTTACAGGTTATGCATTGATTAGATATATTATATATACATATATTTATGTATACATCTGTAATAATTTGATACCGACAAAATTTGATCCCTTATTTTAGCATAATTTTTTTAATATTATATAATTTGATTGCCTATATCTTAGGTAATACATTATAATGACATTAATCTCAATGTCATTTTAAAGCTTAAATATGTATATTACATTAACTTTTGAATATATTTCTAAGCATTTAAAAAATATAAGTTTAATAATTAATATTTGTATGTTATTGTATACTTAAAATAATTATAGTTTAAATAGGTAACAGTGTTTAAATATTGCAAACATGACTTTATGAACCAGTTGCTAATTTATATGTTATTGTTTGAGTTGTACTTTATTGTATAAGTGACGTCAGACTCGTCTAAAACAAGTCGTCATTAATTTTTGAATCTTCGATCCTATATACTTCATTTTCTTGTATATATCATGTATTTTAAAGATTTTGCTTTATATTTAATAATAATCATAGAACACATTTCTCACCCATTTTTCATTATTTATCTTCAAAAAATGATTGATTTAACATACATGTATATCCCCAATATAGGGATGAATTATTTAAGGGATAGTTCCAAATATAGACACAAAGTTTTCTCTGTTGTGTTAGATTAATTCATATATATCTCTATCATGTTGCGTCGCTGTTTCTTCTATCAAAAATTGAAATCTGGATTGTTTATTAAGCCTTAATATAATATATCCCAATTCTATTTTAATGTTTTCTCATATTTTTCTATTTGTAATATATACATGCAAAGTTATAGATCAAGATTCAACGTAAAACTCAATAAAATATATGATAGTGTTGAACAAGTCTATCTTTATGCAGTGCACACTTCACAAAACCTGTATTTTATGATTCTTGCCTAGATATTGTCAATTTCTGGGTCACTTTTAACGTTTAAGTCTACGTCGTTATAATACCAAAGTATACAGCATTATATTATAAAGTTGTACAATATCGAAATACATATTTGTATAATAATATATATCTGATTTCGCTAAGTTTAAGCTTAGATATACATTTATGTATACCTGTATTTGTTTCTGCACCAGTTTAAGAATAACGTAATTTGAATTCTAAACATGGCCCATAAAACATTTGTATAATAATACTCGCCTCCCATTATACAATTTAGTGATTTAGTGCACAGCATATTATAGTAATTTATATTAAATACAAGTTGAATTAAATCATAATTGAAACACAAAATTGACGCACAGATACATTATTTATATGTATTTTATATCTTTCTTAACATATATTCTTAAACATATTTATTTATATCTTTTTTATATCTTTCCTATATCCATTTATTTAATGTGCCTATATCTACAAAACTATCATTTTTAATTTTATATGTATATGTAAAGAATTTGTTTTCAATACATTTTATTTTATATAATACTGTACAAATTATTAACCAATTTATTTTTTCTTTGTAATCCTGTAATGAAAAGCACAGGCTAGTTAAATAATTACTTTTTACTTGATTATTTTTTAATCTGCTAAAAACAATTGTCCCATTTATTTTTTGTTATATATTTTCCTTTCGAAATAATAAAAATTAATTGTGTTTTTCATGAGAAATGAACTTTAAGATTTTGTCATCTAATTCATGATGAGTATTTTGAAATAAGTATGATGGAACAATGTAGGCCAAGAAACAATCATGTAGGTTCCATTTTTAGAAAACTGGGTCAACTATAAAACAACATCTTAAAATAAGTGAACAAGACTCATTCTTATTTGAATAATGTATTTGATACGTGATATTGCGTTTAGAATACACAAATATTAGGTAATACTCTGCATATATAATCGGCGTACATAATATTATCTCGTTTAAAAACGTCCTTTATGTAAGTTAATGGTTTAAATGTGAATAGGATGCAAAGTACGCGCATAGTCTGTTTTCTTGGCAGGATTACAAAGTGATTCGTACCATTATAAGTTTTCAAGAGGACCAATTAGTTTCCAGCTTGTTTTGTAGCCGCCTCTGCCAATTAATTAAGCGTCGCCGGTAGCTAATTGTTTTTTGTCCAGTTTATCTTATCACTGCCTCCTTGATAGACCCAGGTAGCGAGTCTAATACATAAACGCTGCATTATAGCACTCTAGCAGCATTACGGTAGCTGTATATTTTATAACGTGCAGATCTCAAGAGAACATTTTGCATATCACCTAACTTCCCTTTTAAATGTGAATTGTATTGATAGTTTTTAAACTGAAAATATGAGTGGATGTTATATGTACATATTATGGCATATCATATTCTCATACAAATTGTCTAGTATTTTGAAATATTCATACTTTCTGTAATAATATATAATTACTGCGCCATGGACATTGATCCATCATCACAAGTATCTAGAGGACACTTTTGTAATTTAATTTACATATGTACAAATGCTTTCCATATTTCGAAAGCACCTGATTATAATCAGAATATTTCTAGTCTGTTATAGTTTAAGTATATAAAGATTAATAAAATAATTTATGTTGCTGAACTTTTTTAGTCATAAAAAAATAGAATATAATTATGTTCTTTTTGTGGCTTCTGTATCTATCTATTGTATGCACTTTTCCAAACAATTTTTTATTGAACATTTTTTCAGATTATTCATTCCACATGTATATATTTACACGGAATGAACATTTCTATGAGTACTGTTTTTTTATGGAAAACTTACTGCTTATGATAAAGATTTAAGTGTGTAATGCAGCAAATTTCTCTGTTTATTAAGTACACACATTTAATTATAAATTATATATTAATATGTGCGGTATTACTTTTTTGCACCTGTTTAGCTTAAACATAATAAGGAAACTGATAAATACAAAGTTTTCTTCATAAAAATTATATTTCTGTCTTTTTGACTGAAATTTAGTTTTATATGTGTATATAAAATATATTGTAAACATATAATATATATTATATATGGGCGTATACAAATCTTTAATTAAAACGTCTCCTATTTTGAAACAAAAATACTTTTTACTCAATTAACAATATACCAAATATATTATTATATAAATGAATAAGTTCTAAAATGTTTATAGCTGTTTCGCTTTTTGATATTACCTTTAACGTTAGATCTGTGAAGCGTACATCTAGTATGTGTTGTAGCTCTTTTCATAAAATGGTTTACAAGTATAGTATATTAGAGTACATACACCTATACAAAAAATGCCCAATGTAACAAAACATGTGTTGTGCGTAATATAAAAAGCAGAGGTTCTTTTTGTTAGCTTTTTAGATGGAGAAATATGGGACCGGTAAATTCAATTACCCTTTATTGTAACATTCTCCCCCATTCATTTCAGGTGGTCAAGTTGAAGCAGGTGGAGCATACACTCAACGAGAAGCGAATCTTACAAGCCATCAGCTTCCCCTTTCTTGTCAAACTTGAATTTCATTTCAAAGTGAGTTAGTTAGTTGCGTTGCTTGACCTACTTTCTTTTTGTGACTCTCAGTATCAACATAATATTATTAAATGGGTAACGTAGTGCATCTATGGATACTTTTACTGATGTTCACTTGATGTATTTTGAGATGTAATCAGGTTATTTGACTGATCCATCTACTATCTCTCTTAGAGTCGTCATAATAAGTAGACCAGTCTTTTACTATTTGTTACCATCTAGAAATGTTTACCCACATTGTTTAAATTAATTTCACTTCAACGTAGTTATCATGGTTTGATCGACGCAAATGATATTTATCGTAATATAGAATATTAAAGCAAAATAGTTATATTACGTAATCTTTCTTTTACTTTCTATGTGTTTTTGTTATTTTTATTTGTCATCGTGTGTATTACCTACAATATGATACTGTCGTATTGTATTTTTTTGTTTTTCAAAATTATATTTTGAAACTATGCGATTTGTACATAATATATATATATATATATATATCAATATTGCGACTAATATCAGAATGGTATATTAACATGTTTTATTGCAGTGATGTTTTGTACCCTTATTAAGTTTATGTTACACTTTTAAATTTTGTAATATTGTTTTTTTGTTTAAGCATTATTTTATATTTAAGTACCTACGCACTAATACTGTGCGTATAATGTACGTATTGCATTTTGAAGTTACAGTTCTTTGACAAGCTTAAGTAAATGATTACATGTATACAAATATTTGGATCCACTCGATGTACACACATATAATATTAATATTATATCCTCAGTTTTTGTACATGTCAATACCTATTAATTTCATTGGCGTCAGTTGTATATGTCATGTGTATTTATATTTCAGGACAATAGCAATCTTTACATGATTCTCGAATTCGTGAATGGTGGTGAAATGTTCTCTCATCTGCGCCGAATTGGGAGGTTCAGGTATATATATTATATTATTGTTTGTTGGAATCAGACCATGCCTCATATTATCTATATAACACATGCAATAAATAGTAATTCATATATTTTAAATATGGCAATTCAAAAAACAATCGAAAAAGATCTATAAAAATAGTAATGATGAGTGCAATATTAGTAAAAAAATAGAATAGCGAAAACAGACATATTTGTTTTTAAAGCAACTATTACAGGATTTTACATATAGCTAGATGAATAATAGCATTCGGTTTATCGATTTACTAAAAAATTTAATTACTCCTTGTATTTTACTATTTAATTACAATAAATGTTTATTTTATATATATGTTCTTATATCAGTATGATCAATGTATAGTCACTTATTGAGACATAAAGTAATGAATATATACAGTTTTTATACTTACTCAGTTTCTATACTTATATTTTCCTATCTATTATCAGTATGATCAATGTATAGTCACTTATTGAGGCATAAAGTAATGAATATATACATTTATTTATTACTCTGTGGATTTAGAATCAAATAATTCTACTTTTAATTTACAGATATTTGCTCTACTTATACTTATAAAATACTTAAATTATTCTCCATTTACATAACAACCTTTGGGCTTCTAATTTCAATTGCATATTGAAGGCTATAATGATATATATGAAGTGTTGTCGTTGGGATTAACGAGATCTTTCCTATTCATTTAGGACAGATTTTAATTCCGTTTGTAGGTAGCGAAGAATGCTGATTTAGCGATACAAATTCATTCAGTTTAAAAAATGGTGCATTTTTGGTTATCAGGAAAGGATATTAAGCAGCTGAAAAATAATCTTCTATATTGGTTTGTTCACTGAATAAGTCTGTTTCCTAAAAATAAATAAAACTGATATGATGACGTCGTCGTTTTTGCAGGAGAACACTTCTTTTTCCTTGTAATTTCTCATGAGGAATACATAAACTGTTTGTGTTATGTTCCTTATATATGTCACTAATACAACTTCGGCGTTGGTACACGTGTTGCAGTTTGTCTCATTATTTTCCGTTTACAGTTATTTGTGAAGAAACCGTGATATAGAAAGCAATTATCTATCTACATTTTCGTATTATATAGCTTTGACTAATAACGTGTTTTGTTACGTAAATTAACGATTTTCTTTCGTTTTTAAACCATTTTCAGGATACTTATTAAGGTTCTTTTCCTGTAAAACAAATATATCACATTTTATTAGTATTACAAATTGGGGTCAGTAAATATGTATATATCAAATGGATTATATTTTAAGTTATTTCAAATTATATACAGATTTCCTAATTAACTTTACGACTCCATAATGCTATATTGTTTACTATATTTATTAAGCGTCTTGAGCGTATAATTGTAACTTCTCGTGACACTTTCTTACTCAGCAGTTATAATTATAACTGTATTTCAAATAAATAACTGCTACAGATTAATATGATTATTTCACCATCTTTTACTTCTGCGTTCAAAATGTGATTATACAAACTTTATAAAAATTTAAATATTATTAAATATTTTTATTGTAATGCATAACACACCTTTACAAATTATGATAAGAAATGTAGAACATTTGTTGTAAATGTTATAAAATCAAATATCTGCAAAATGGAAAATTATATATGGGATAACATGCACAGTGTTATTGTTATCGATGTGTACATATGTGTCATAATGCATATATACAAATATAAATTTGGTAATGTATCTTCTTCTATAGTAGAAACACTAGTTAAAAATATAATATTGAAAGAGTTTGTTGATAAACTCATACATTGTGTATGCTAGGTTTTTATATATTCAAATAACAAGTAAAAAGTATTGTTTCTTACATTTTCTCTTAATCTTACCTTTCATAACTGTAAAATATTGTTCACATTTTTTTAAATGTAGTTCACATATTTGTTTCATATTGCTACTAAGTCTTTGCGTGGAGTATTTTTCCTAATACAAAATATGTAGTACAATAGGCCTATCTATATTATTGATATATCTAACAATGTACAATATATAATATGTACAGTATAACGTTCGTTCCAATGTTTTTATAGTTTAAAACTTCTTTTATATTAGGAAATATTTCTATCTTTCTAAATCGATTCTTTTTGCTACATTTAATAAATTTATAGTTAAGAAGTTGTAGGCGTTATTATCTTAACGCTGAATGTTTTACCGTATTTGTATTTCAATCTTGAAAACTTATATTGTATCGAAATCTGTTGTTAGCTCATGAGAGCCATCTACTTACAGTAAGTATTATTGAATATCAAAAAATTAAGCATCTATCGTAAAAAATACTTCCTAAATTGAAGCAATTCTACTTCGGTCGTGTTTTACCACTAATATTAATCATTGTAATAATAATATATTATTGTTATAATTTCTGAACCTGAGATAAAAAGTCTAAAACATCAACTCTTTTTATCATTATTCGTAATATTTTTTTATTATTCAGACCCAAAAACATCACTTAAACTTTAATACATTTTTGTTCAACATTATATCTTAAATGTTCTAATGAGAAACATGTCGACTAGAAACTGCTGCTAGAGGCCTCAATTTTTCATAGCAACCGCTGTAATCTATATATTTTTTATATCGCTGCTTTAAATTACTCACCATGTCAAATTCCATGCTCATAGGTGTTAAAGAATTTGAGATAAGTACACAAATTATTATCTAAACATGTTATAGACTATAGAAAGACGTATCTATAGTTAGAAGTGTTCCCACACATGAAATTTTACTGTAGAATGTTTAATGATTTTCGGTGTAAAATCTCGTGTGCTCGGGTTTTTCTTCGATAGCATATACAGAGTATTAGCTATCTTAACAAAATCCTTACAAAACCATCTGTAATATATGTACAGAACTCCAAAACGAAAGAACCTCTTTTCCAGTTCTAGGGACAGTCCAATCCCTTATCATGGAAATCTTATCGTCCTCAAAACGAATTCCCTTTTTAGATATTAAATGGCCTAAAAACTTAACCTAGGTATTTAACAAATTTCACTTCTAAGGCTTAATTTTTAACCCCGCTTTCCTAATCCTCTCTAAAACCTCTTTAACCCGCTCAATATGCTCTTCTATGGTCGAACTCCAAATAAGAATATCATCAATATATGCGAGTGCATACTTCCACAATATACCTGCCAACATGGTATTCATTAAACGCTGAAATGAATGGCCTGAATTTGTTAAAACGAACGCCATCAATCGCAATTGATAAGTATCTGTAGGCGTTACAAACCCGGTTTTTTATCCTCTTCATCTATCGGAATTGCCCAATACGAACTGGTAATATCTAACGACGAAAAATATTTTGCCCCACCTACGACGGCATCGCATATATCTTGGGCTCTAGAAATCGGATATCAATTTTCAGATTAAACATTCTACTGTAAAATGCAATGTGTGGGAACAATAGCTATAAAAAATTGTAGAATTATCGGCAAAATTGGTTAAACAATATTTGTACGCATACTACATATAATCATACAATAATATGAAAGCCTATCCCTCAAACTGTAACTAAGTAGTTTAACTCTTGTGTAGCCAGAATAGGATTTTCGTTGCAATATCTTAATTTCACTATATTTTTTAATCTGTCTCGTGAATAATTTTTTCATTCATATGTCGTGAATTCGGGAAATCCCAAATAAACGTATACAAACTACCATAATTAAGACAGTGTTTATCACCGCGCAATACAAATATAACATTACATATATAGTATATATTATTATTAACTATGCTTTTTAAATTCTAATTAGTCAAAATCTGTGCTAACTGATATTATAGAAGAATTGAAGTAATATTCAAATTGTTAAATCTTTAAAAAATGTCTGACTGGAGCCAATTTCCTATGTTTGCTATTTTACAAATAATCAGAAGGTTATATACTACATTATTTGATTTAATGTATTGTTTAATATATTTTTTATTTTACTTATATGTATGTTGGATTTAACATCTGTTATAACGCAATGTATCATTATGATAGAACTAATTTAATTGTAATATTAATAATCATAGTTCAATTCAAACATTATCTTTTAAGGGAACTCACATTTGACATTTATTTCAATTATCTTATAATATATATGTTAATACATTTTTTGAAATTTTTAGGAAATAATATATTGGTTTATTCTACGTGCATATATACTTATATAAAATATATAAATAATAAAAATAGTTTTGTTGACTTGCGGACGTGACATGATTAAGAATTTATTAATTTATTTGTATGCACCCTATGTGTGTACCTATTTCTTAAAATATAACGCTAGATACAGTTTGTACATGTAATCATTTTTTATGAATTTCATATGAATTTTGTATTACCAGCATGGTTCTTGAGGTAATATTTCACGAAATATTTTGTACGTTTACCGTACATTTCCAAATATTACGATTATCACTGAAAGTAGTATTCTTTACGAGAAAATAAATTATTACAGATGCGCTTTTTGAATCAGCTATATGTATGTATGTATCTATACTTTTACAAAATGTTATATCGTTTATACAAGTGTATTATAAGAACTAGAGTTTGAGGCTAAAGTTACTCATGACTTTTTATTTTTCATTTAAATATGGTCTATTTTATATTTCCCTCTAATTTATATCCCATCATTTTCCTTATTTTGCCACAATTTCCTCTTCTAGTGAAAGCCACGCCAGGTTTTACGCTTGCCAAGTGGTGCTTGCTTTTGAATACCTCCACTACCTGGAGCTCGTCTATCGCGATTTGAAACCGGAGAATATTCTCATCGATCAATCAGGATACCTGAAAGTAAGTACTATTTTGCTCTTCTAAATACAGTATAAAAATAAATAAGCAACTAGAACTATAGTCACTCAAACAATCAGAGAAACCTGACTGACGAAATGACGCTATGTATAAAAATAACATACAACTTTTTTACAGCTTGAATTAGCTGTAATAAGAATTTGATAACAAATAACAAATTACTTTTCTAAGAAATATTCGAATAAAAATAATTTATTACAAATTATATCCTAGTATTATCTCAAGGATAAATCAATTAATTTTCAAGTCTGTAAAAAATAAAGCTGCGGCTACTATCAAATTCAAATTGATTGCAAATGTTTCTTTGTGGAGTGAAGGGCTTTTTCTGCATAACTGCTGACTTCTGATTGGATAACTGATAATATTCCGTTATAAAGTAAGTATTGAAAGTGTGCTACATAATATCGTCTTTATATAGCTCTGTGCAGTATAAACCCAGTGAGTGGTTTCATTTAGTTATGCTTTTTATCATTATATATGACCGTCATTGATATAAATATTTGTGTTTTTAACTTAAATCTATGAAATAACAATATAGGAATCATCATCGATTTAGCAGGCATTAATTTAAGGGCGCGAAGCGCCCGCAAATTATGCTTAGCTAAATCTATGATGATTTCTATTGTTAATTATCTAAATCGATATATGACTTATTAATACGTTTGACAATTTTTACTAGCTAAATGTAGATGGATATCTATTGATTATGACTTTCAAATTTTAAATAATATTCGATAATAAAATTATGCAGTTAATCATCACTTCTAGATATAGTCAACTCGAAGCAACATACAGTCGAAATGTCTCTTATTAACATGTCTCATATACCTAATGAAACTATTAGTGGATTGGATCAAGTGGAACTAGAATGGGTTTCCAGTGAAAGTATGAACAGATTTGTCTGTGAGTTGGACGATGACTTTTTAAAGGAAATGTCTTTTGAGTTTGATGTTGACGAAAGTGAAAATGCTGAGTCAGTGTTACCTGAAGAAATTGAAAACGAAATGAAAAAATTCGAGGAAGACTCAATGCCCAGTTCCACTAAATTTTCAACAGAAAGAAATGTAGCAAAATTGAAAGCTTTTTTAAAAGAACACAATTTAAGTGATGATATTGAACATATGCCAATTAAATTTCTTGCAAAGTACTTACAGTATTATTTTTACACTTTAAAGAAAAAAGATGGCAATTGTTATTCCCCATCTACTCTAATAGGAATTAGAGCC
>JAYRBW010045783.1:0-11429 GCA_036023295.1 Invenusta paracnida
ATGATATAGTTTTGATATTCACCAATTATAAGTTTACAAATTAAAAAAAGAATTTTAAATTAAAATGCTTTTGATTTTTATTTATCAACCATATATACTGTTGGCAAATTTATAAGCAAGCTAATTTCAAATTAAAATGCTCTATTTTCAAAGGTATACTAATATATATACATATATATACATACAGTTTACATATTTGAAAACATATTTCATACTTTAAATGTTTTGTATCAGCCATAGAAATGGATCAATAATGACTAAAAGCAAAATTGTCCATTTCCATAATGTAGACATGTAGCACCAAACAAACTGTTGTGTTTTACAATGCTGTTCATGCTCATTCTTATTGTAAACTCGATTCAACAGTATTGATTGCTTTGAAACAGCACTTATAGGCAAGATATTTGAAAAAATTTCAAATCAGAAATATACCTGATCCAAGCATATCTTGTCAAGACTTTACCTGTAAAATTTTCTGCAGATTCTAGCTGTGAAGTCAACTATTTTTCAATAGCTTCCCAAATAACCAAACTATCACAAGTTATAGGAGATCTTTCCTATCTTTAAAATATTTAAAGAGGCCTTTTTGACACAAGTAATAATCCAAATTGGGGCCACAATTTAAACAAAATTTGCTTCTAGTTATTATTGATCCATTTATATGGAATCACCATTCACTAACAGTATGTATGGTTAGTGAATTAAATTCCTGTACTGCATATATTAATATCATTTTAAGAAACCATTAACTATATCAATTTTATTTGAAATACTCTAATTCTGTATCTTCCTACTTGACAGTGCATCTAGTATTCTGAGGTTTTTTGTTGTTTTAATATGATAATTTATTATCATATTTCGCAAATATCAAAAAAATTTTTTATTATAGACCATTTATTATTACTATATTTTTCATAGTTCATGCTTTTTAAGTTCATTTTTTTAACAAAAAGCATATATTAAAACATACTTATTTTGTATATTAAAAAATATTAGGTAGGTATTTTTTGGAGAAAACTAGCCTTTTGTGTAATTTATTTAGTGATGCTAATTATAATTTAATAATTTCAAATATAAGTAGCTTTTTATTTAAATGCTTACAAAACAAACTTTGAACACATTTTCAAAACTAGGGGCTTACACTTTAAACATGGAAAAAGTAATTTTAGACAGGGTGCAACTTAGTGGCAGGGTGCAACTTAGTCTCTGGAAATATAGTTGTCCTAATCATGGGTTATTTACAAGTCATGTCATGTATTATTAGAATAAGATTAAATTGAGTTTATTGTTAAAGCGAGAATTTACAGCACAGGCTGGCCTTCTTGCTTATTAAAATTGAGCATTTTATCTTGATACCTATATCATTTTAAAAAGATATCATTTTAAATTTTATTTTCAAATTTATGTGAATTATCTTAATTATCTGAAATTACATAATTTACAATTGAAGCATTCACTAGGAATTATTCAGCTTTAAGGTGACCTTTCTCATTTTATAAGGCAATGACAATTTTCAGATAAAATGTTATTAGTTCTGTTAATATATTTGTTATAATTATACTTTCTTTACATTGTAAATTAATTTTGTAATTGCTTTTTTATTTTTTTAGGTAGATCACACTGAACGGCATGCTTAAATACTACAATGTACATTCTTCATTATGCCTGTCAAGAATTTGAGAATTTTCGAGAGGCCGAGTTGTTGGCATTATCTGATATCAGTGGTGTAGCATTGGACAAAACATTTCTGACAGGTCACGACTGGTCACTACCTTTTTTCTTTCATGACTTTCCCAGTGATGAACATTTGCAACGATTGGTGGCTTCTAGTATTCTAATCAAAGATGCATACCATGTCTGGTGTTCTGCCAATTCAAAATCTGAACTTTTTCTAAAGGTACCATGTTTTCGTTTTTTTATATCAATATTAAGGATATTATTTTCTATAATCTTTGCTTTTGCAAGTTTTATGATTTATTAAAATTTTATTAATTCATTGCTTTTTTATGGCATAGTAGTATAAGTTTGAACAAAAATTGGAGAAGTAAATAAAATGAGAAATATTTTATAAAAACATCATTTGAAAATTAAAGACATTTATATTTTGATTGCTACCATGTAGAATACTACAAGTACTAAATGTAAACAATGTTTTGATAATTAAAAAAAGTTTTACCAATAAGCTACCCTTTCCATTAAACAAAATAGTACAAAATTAGATTATTGTGCGATTAATTTTTAGATAGCATGTAGAAGTTCTAATCTTTTGAATACAAAACTGGTAGAAGAAAAGTAATACACTAAAATAAATTTTGACTCATTTCTATGTCCCTCTATTTCAATTTGTATGTTTTCTATTCATATTTTTTAATTATATTTTTGTGCTAATTGTCATTATTATATTCGTAAAATACCTATAGTTTACTATAGTTTACTATAAATCTGTTTTACTTCTGTTTTAACATTCTAGTTGATTATAAACTATGTAGGCCAATACATTATAATGGTAACATCTTTAAAATTAATGAGCTTAGAACAATTTTAAAATATTCAAATTCTCCTTATAAATGTTTATGCATTCTCTAAATATTTTGGAGATTACAATAGTTTTCTATGTTTAAAATCTTAGCCCTATATTTTTAAAATGAAATAGAATTTTTACTGTAGATTTTTGAAAGGTGTCTCTTAGCCAGTGTTCCACAAACTTGGTTTTTCCGGCCACTGGTGGCCGGTTGCATGTGTAAATGTGGCTGGAAGGCCACCCAGAATATTATAAAAAATATAACATTATTTTAACTATTTTTTTAAAGGAGGTGGCCGGTTGTGGTTTAAACAATATTATTTTTTGCTGGTAGTTCTAAAAAGTTTGTGGACCAGTCTTATCTATATTTTTATTGTATTTTTAATTTATATCCATTCCTTATATGATACGATTAATCAATATTTTACTTAAAGTTGTATTTTGAGTTTAATATCAGATTGTGTGCTTATGAGAACAACAATATATCTAATACATTTTGGTATATGCTAACCCAGTATAATATATATGTGTATACAATTTCAGATCCGTGAAATCCCTAAATCAATATCTGATCCCTATCTCACAAGTTCAAATGCCCGACCTTTCAGAATTGTTATGGAGGTTGTCAACAAAAAGTTGTCACAGACGGAAAAGATTGATTTTATCGAAATGGTTTTAGAAGCCCACAACACTATTACTGCGCCCATATCACTTGATAAATCAGAGGTAAATGGATTTGTGACTTTTTATTACATCAAAATATCTTTTAAATTAATTATATTCTAATAAACCACTCCAATGCTAATTATTAGATTTGTTTATTTTTTCAAAATGCACGGGGATTCACGATCACATTATTATATTTTACAGTTTATTTCCTCGTGCAATATTTTTTATTGACTTTTACAGAACGTCACGGGACGAATTGATTGTTACATAACTGCATGGAAAAAATAAGCGCTCAAAAATCCATAATACAGAATTTAATTACAAAACTTTAATTGACAAAAAAAATTAACCAAGATAAACATACATATACGCAAATATTTACTTTTATTGTAGTAGAAAGGAGGACAGAGCGAATGTTTTTGTAAAACTAGATGTATGTATCTATAATTGTTTAATAAAAAGTCAATAATAAAATTTGTCTTCGGTATCATATTGGAATTTTGAAATTCTATCATTATAAATATATCTGACTGCGTCGTGAATGATATAGAATAATATAATTGAACTTGAATAGTCGCATTTACTTCAATTATCCTATACTTAATTTTAATTCTTAATTCACTTACAAATTTTGTATTTATTTTACTTAATACATTAAATGTATGCTTTTCAAAAGCCTTGTGGATTTTGTTTTGTTTGTATATGTTCACGTTTTTTGTTTACTGACATCGCATATTGCTTAATTTTTAAATTTTTCCTACCGTCGTTTAACAAAACATATTTGAAATTAAAATCGTTTGATTCTAAAAATTTATTAAAAGAAAATGAAAGACTTCAAAATATTTTAAGTGACTGATATCTCTGTAATATGCATTATCATAAGCAGGAAATAGTATAATTGACCGAAATAGGCAACAGAATACGTGTACATAATATATAAATACAATAAAATTGATACACCTTTGATGTATACAAGTTGCAAAGAAATAAACGATCAAACGAAATTCGCTTGCAAACTTTTTACATGTGCAAATAGGCATTGTAAAACATACTATGAATAATGCAAAACATTTTTATAAATCAATAATTCCTTGACAGTCTAATCATCATTATAGTTTGCGGTAACTACCAAGAAGAGTGAGACTTTAAAAATATAATTACAAATATCTGCTTAAAAATAACTGACCGATATGTCATGTTATTATAATTGTAATATTTGTGTATCTTTCTATAATAATACGACTTTTAGTTGTAGGTATTCCCAAAATATACAACTCCTGACAAATAATGCTACATGTAAATTTTACATATTTGGGTGATACTTTATTCTTAAATTTTGTTCTAAATTTCTTGAAATATTCCCGAAAATTCTTAAAATATACAGAATTTTTAAAATGTTTCAAATTTTTTTAGAGTCATGTTTTTTGTCAGGGTTTGTATGTTTTCTGATATATTATAATATTTGTCTCGTCTCTACCAGGTTCAGCTGACCGTCCTACTTGACTTCCCCTATAATAACACTCTTGGTCATGCCGAATCCTCACCTCGCCAGCTCATCTACGGACGTCACGTGACTGCGAGTATGCGACGCGACTGTGTCAACCGGTATCGTCTCTCCCAGCGTCGATTCATTGGGAACACGAGTATGGACGTGCGACTGTCCTTTCTCATGGCCTCTTTAGCACGGGTGCATAGTGGAGCGCTCGTGTACGACCCTTTTGTGGGGACTGGAAGTATTCTGGTGGCATGCGGGCATATGGGAGGTTGTGGCTTTGGGATGGATATCGATTTCAAGCTACAGCATGGTCAGGGCAAGTCACCTAAGTCAACCGAGGTAGATTTTAATGTTTTATTTACTTTATGTACATGTCTGCTATACATATTATAACTTCTTTTCTTATACATTATATACATTCTTATAGATGATTATACTACTCATAATTTAGTTTATATTTTATTATACGGAATTAGAAAATTGAAAGATTATTATTGGATTAAGCTTTTAATATACCATTCATTATTATATTGTAATATATACTTTCGATTATTCACAGAAGGCACTGTTAGTTTTTTTATCCAAAGGATAAATCCATATATTATGTACTATACTGTTTGGTATTTGCAGATTAAACTGCAAATATAGTGCTTTTGTTTTTTGTCGCAAATTTTAGAATTTATTATGTATTTTATTAAAGTAATATATATTAAACGGAATATAATTTAAAAAATATATTTTCATTTTTTTAATTATCTATATTACTTATTATTACAGTGGTATCTTATTGCTGTATAATATTTTTATATATTTATTCTCCAGCTAAATTTAAAAAAATCATTATTTGATAATACACCATTGAGGCGAATCTATAATAGCAAAACATAAAATAAAAACTATCTCACTATGTTGAATGATGTTTTTCCTAACCTGTTTATTACATCTAATATAAGGACCTAAGTTTTGCTGTTCCACTGGATGGCTTTTAATTCAGAAATATAAATTGCATATCATTATTAAGTAGTTACATACCATTTTAACTGAATAGGTTATATATAGTTTATATAACTTTAATATCCTTTAAAACTGTGTAATGAAACGAAATCACCCTCCCTACCATTTGTTTGCTTATTTTTACGGACAGATCTGGCGCCGTGAAAACGAGAATGTTCGCGCCAACTTCGCCCAGTATGAGTTGGAGAGTCAGTTCCTGGACTGCATCGTGGGTGACTCCTCTATGCATCGTCTGCTTCGGGGGACCGAATGGCTCGATGCTATTGTCACAGATCCTCCATACGGCGTGAGAGAGGCCTCTAGGAAGGTAGCTCAAGTAGAGAGGGAGGAGGTCCCGCCGGGCACACAGCATTTCCCGATGAAGGTCAGTTGAGTACCTACTCCATCGTCGCTCTCATTGTCATGATCTTTTTTGGTAAAGTAAGATAGAACTACATTGCTTAACGCTACTTTTTCCAACCAGTAACAAGTAACAAAGGAGACCCAACAACGACGTCACACAAATTCGCACTGAGAGGTGTATTCGGTTGCATAAAATAATAAGTAACAAAATATATACAATTTTTCATTCAAACATCGAGCATTTTAGTATTGATTTACTATTAAAATAACTGCATATGTTCACGAACTCGCATATTAAAGTATCAAACTTGATATACATACTTATTAGATATATATATAATATAGTAAATATATATTTAAATATCTGTTATATAAAATAACTCTGATATTTATTTAAATAAAACTTCGGTTCACACCTTATCATCGGGAAATTCGTAAGTATATTGTTTTAAATGTTACAATTTAAAAATCTATTTCTAAATATTATATTCTGTTGTGATCCAATATTCTGATATTCTTAATTTTTGTTTAATCATAATTTAATATTCTTAATAAAAATATTTTTTTAAATCATGTTGAAATTTCTTACCAAAAGAAAATTTTTGACTTGAAATAAACATCTTAAGGCTTTTTAAACTTAAAAATACATTTTTTTCTATTGGCCAATCTTATATATGTATAGTATAATAGAGCAACATAGACTATAAAAGATTGCAATTATGTTTTAATATTTGATAGGATTGAAATTTGCATTTTAAATAAAAGATATCGAGATTGTACATAAAAACTATCATATCTTGACTTTCTAAATAAAAAATCTATATAAAATTCTCACCATTATAATCATATTTATATTGAATGCCAAGCCCGTCTAAAGCAACCAACGAAAACAAAAATTAATAATCGATTCCCTATCTATTTTAACTTTTTTTATTTTACAAAAATTATGATTTATTTATTTCATCGCTAATCCTACTTATAATGTTATTACATATTACTATTGTATCCTTATCCTAATTTTTGCTTAGTTACCAATGTAACTGTCCTTGCTTGCAGGGTTGCCATTCATCCGGATATACGTCTGGAATTAGTCCGGATTTTCTAAGGTTTTCATGGGGTCTCGAAATTTGCACAAAAATAGAATAAAATTAAAAGGGTATAGCGGGTAGGGGTAAGTAATACATTTTTACGGTGCCATAATATTTATTAGAGATCTTTATTTTAAAACATTTCTTTTTAATATAATGAATTTATTTTAAAGTCAAATAAAAATTAGCTAAAAGCTTCTCTATTTTATCATCATTATAAATATATATTTACTAGTTATGAGTATATGTACTATATAGTAACAATAATTACTTTTGACATCTATCAATAATTGGTCATTTTTGCAACAAAATTGTATTGTGTGGACATAAAAAATGCTTAAGATTCGAATCCTAAAGAAGAATTGTATTAAAAATAGTACCTTGTGGACGCACTTTTAAATAGGTTTTCATAATGAACTTACTTTGCATGATACGAAAATTTCAAACAAACCAGCGAAAATGTCAAACCCCAAAAAATGTTTCATCGTTATAAATATATATATATATACTAATTAAATGTATGTATAATATAATTATAAGTATGTACTATATAATTAAATAACAATGATTACCTTTGAACTCTATCAATAATTGGTCACTTGTATCAATTTTCTAAAAAATATTAACACAAATCAAAACAAAAACCGAACAAGTTTCAATTTAATTATCGAACCAAAAATTGAAAACAAAATCGTATATAAAATGCATCGTGTGGACATAAACAAATTCTTTAGATTCGAATCCTAATGAAGAATTGTATGAAAAATAATACTTTGTTGACGCGCTTTTAAATAGGTTTTCATAATGAACTTACTGTGCGTGAAACGAAAAATCCGGATTCTAAATCCGACGCTACTCGGCGGTTATAGGTTGCTCGCGCCGCTCGCACCATAGCGTCCGGAATGTTTTACATTTGGAAATGGCAACTCTGTGCTTGTAATTCCCATTTTCATTCAATAAATAAAACGCATTATTAATATTATAAAATGGTTATATTCAGCATTTCTTATCGATTTAAGTATCTAATTTGTTTTTTAGATATTATTTTAGTTTACGTATTATACTATTTTTCAAGCAACTAATCACTTAGTTATAGAATTTCATCTCTGTTGTTGGATACCATAATATGTTGCTACCTGAACGCGTTCAAAAATTAATGCTTTAAAAATAGTATCACTGAAATTGGTGTCAAAGACATGAATGTGTAAGAAATACATTTTTCCTGTCATAGTTATTAAAATTGTTTGAATCTGAATTTTTGGTCTCAAAATGATTAAAATCAAACTATTCAGTGCCATATACTTATCTGCACTAACACATTATAATACAACATTTATTGATGTACAATGATTTTCTGTTGTCAATGTAATGTTTACAAAATCAATATAGAAGATGAATATTATTAATCTACGTAAATGACTTGTATACTTTGTAACCACTTTGTCCCTCCGCAACAGGAAACCTACAACCTAACGGACACTTTTCGCGACCTTGTCACTATGGCAGCACACCTCCTTCGGGCGGGCGGTCGTCTCACCTTCTGGCTCCCCGTGGTCCGTGCCGTCTACACTGGTCCCGATATGATTCCCCAACACCCTTGTCTCACAGTGGAACACAACCTGGAGCAAGTCCTTAACACACGAACCTCTCGTCGACTCATTGTCATGCGCAAGACTTTGAACTTTGACTCCACAAAGCATGCGGTGGCCGCTACTGTCAAGCGTGACGTCACTGTCCCACCCTCCGCTGCCTTTCGAGAGCAATACTTCGCACGGGAGGGAGAAGGGAGAGGTGATCGGCCGAATTCTGCGTCGCCGAACTCTGTGGTTGAAAAGAAGAAGAGAAAGTCTAAAAATTCCAACTCTTAGGGCGAGAGCCTTGCTTGTAGATACACTGTTTGCATTTAAAATCTGTGAATCTATTGTCTTGTGTACATAATATATATTACATTTTTATTGATTGTCGTCATTTTATTAAAATATGGGCTTATTTTGTTTTGAATTTATTATTTCCAAACAAGGTTTATAGTTATTTATTATACATAATATTTTGTAAAGTGTATTCGATGGAATGTGATACTCAATGTGAATATGAAATAGGTTTTAAAAATGATTAATTCATTGTAACTAAATGTAGGTTTGGCTATTCATGATATATCTGAAGTTAATATAAATTGTGGAGGAACTGGTGTAGACAAGCGTTAGTGGTAATTCCAATCAACTAAATAAATGACCTTGTTTTTAAAAATTTGCTCAACAAATAAAAATAATTAAATTAGGCTGGACTGCTAGTAAGATTCTTCATTCAATTGTCCACTTTCACAAGTAGACATCTTTATCAGGAAATTCTCAAACAAAAAATAAAATTGTTAAGTATATCATAGAATCGGTATATTACATGACCAGATATGGTCATATCACATACCAGGGTAAGGTAGACTCCCCATAGTTGAGTTGAAGGGACCAAAAGAGTAGATTTACTGGGGAGTTTTGTATGATCTGCTTTTACTAGAAGAATGGGGGCAGTCCCAAACGTAGTAGCTGATGCATTATCGTAGTTTGATAAATATTGAAATTAACCATTCCGAAATTTCCCCTGCTAAAAATGTAGAATATAGTCTGCTTCTGAAAAATATTCCTATAAATAGAAAAAACGTTGCCGAAGCTACTAACCGAGATTCGACATTACAAGCAGTTAGTTATTCAAGCAATTATTGTATCTATTATAGCATTGTTCATGGTCTACTGCTGAAAGTAAAAGGCTGCAGCCCTATTACTCAATGCGATCTTCCATTTCTACTAAAATTCATTCTTCCGAACCTGCTTCAATAGTTTGTAAATGTGACCTGATAATAATTCCAACTGAACTTTGAAGAGGCACGAAGACAGTGAAACAGTTTTACAAACATATTCATATTGGCCGGGCTATTCGTCAGATATCGATGAGTACGCCAGACAATACAATGTTTGCACTGTCCATCAACAAAGAGATGATTCTCCTGCATCAGTTCTTAGTGCAGAGCAAGAAACTGAACCTTACTAAAAAATTGCAATTGATTTAACGGGTCCATCTGACGTTCTTAGTTGTAAAACTCTGTAGACAATAATTGACTATTTCAGTCGCTTTCCTGAAATCTATATATTCTAGATGGAACCGATTCTTCCAAATAATAAAACATCTGACAGGATGTTTTCTCGTTTCGGTATTCCTAAGTCTCTTGTTTCGGATAATGGAACAGTTTTTACGTTTTCAGACTTTCAGAATTTTCTTTCCAACTTAGGAATTACTCATTATCGCAGTTCTACCACGCCAAATCTAACGGTACAATTGAGCACTTTCATAATTCTTAAATCTAGACTAAAACGTGAAAATATAATGATCGTCGAATTTCTCTCAAACTCGCAATCGAACAAATTTTGCTTTATATACGTAGCTCTTTCCATTCCATTACCAGCCTTTCGCCATTTGAAAGGTTTTTCAATCGACCTATGAGTACAAAATTACATCTTTGTCCATCAATCTTAAATCTTGTAAAGCTGCAACGAGAGATGTTGAAAAAAGTATAATCAAAAACCAAAAAGTAAAATATCCCATTTTCGATCCTGTGATAAAATATATTTTCGTAAAGAAAAGGGAAAGCCTTTCATTAATAAAGGGTCTGTTATTAAATCGTTTAATAATAACGCGTATAAAATACAAGTACTGTCTAGTTATAATCGTGTATATAACCGAGAAAATTAAAAAATGAGATATCATGACGATGAGTTTCTCGAAGAAGCTAACTACGCATAATATATGATTACGTTATTGTACCAAATACATACACTCAACATAGCGATATTATTCAAAACAGTCACGGTTGTAATATGCCTACATCCGATTCCGTGCATACTAACGAACCTAGGTATAACCTACGTCGTAAACAAGTAGATCCAAAAGTGTACAAGATTTAGCTATTTACTAACACTCATAACAATTTTGTGTACTCAATTTATACTCTAGTATACTTTTACATTCTATACGTTCTTACTATTTTATATTGTGTTGATATCCATTGTTTATTTCTACTCTTACTGTTTGATACATCCATACCTTGTTCATTCTTATGTTTGAATTTATGATATATTTGTACATTGTGGAATATTGTGGGGTGTTCAAACTGTATGGATAATTGTATACTGTAGAGCATACGAGTAATTAAACACAGTGTTAACTTTTATTGATTTCATATACATCGCGCTGTAAATCGTCGTATATAAAAAATCGTTTTATTTTAATACATTTTATGTAAATGGGTTAC
>JAYRBW010045794.1:0-11428 GCA_036023295.1 Invenusta paracnida
GTCTTGGCACATCGTTGAACGCAAAACTGTTTTGACTAGTTTTAGCTGGCTGTGACTACGTTCATTTTCGCATGTGGATCGCCATATATACTCATAAAATCATAAAGAGTCAAAGTTTAGGGGTGTAAGTTAGCATTATGAAAAGGGCACAAATTTTCGGAGGGGGGGGGTTCATTTGAACCCGTTGAACCCCCCCTGGATCCGCGCCTGCATATATATTTTAATTAAACTATAGAACTTTCTTACTGACAGAACATTTCTGGTTTCAATAATTATTATTTTAGATATTCTTCTTTTCATAGTTTTTCAGAAAATTTCCCTTACCTTAAAGTGGAAGAAAAAATAAATCAATGTATCAACGTGACTCGAATAAGGTCTATTTTTTTAATAAATAATTATAAAAGAAGTCATGTTTCAAGCTTACTTACAGGGTGTGTGTTTGACAGGTTGCACAAATTCTTTCGGCACATTTATGTTGCTTCAATATTCCCAGAGTTATTGAAAAATATATCTTGTGTGAGTATAAAGTAAACATTTCTCAGCTTGACCCGATACACCTTAGTTCAAATGTTAAAATGCTCCCTGATAAATAATCACTTAAAATGTTACAATATTTCACAAATAATATATTAAATATAGGAGGTATATGAATATACACCGCGAAAATTGACAATATAAAGGAAAGAAAATAAAGGTTTTAAAGAATTTAATTAGAAATGATAGGAAACCATAATTTGAACCAAAGAAACTAAAAAAGCAATTTCTTTAATGAAAGCAAAATGCTATATACATATTATATACCCCTTCAATGACCCGTCAATGACCTTCAATCACCCGTGTACAATGAATGACAAGAGTTATCATATTCGCCTCGCCTCCATGATTTTACTTTTACTCAGGAATTGCTTTTATTTTAGGATGGAGGTTTGTATTAATCGATATATACTGAAAACCAAGTTGTTAAAAAGAATAAAAGAAATAATGAAATTGATGGATTGTTCAACCGAAAAACGCATGTCCTATTATAAGTTTTAAAATAAAAGATGTATTTATTATACAAAAATAGTATATACATATATCTACAAGCGTAAAGGTCAATAACTATAATATTGATTTTTAACTTTTCTGTGAAAAATTACATCATTAAAATATTTTTGCATCGATAATCAAGTGAAGACAATCTAATGACTGATATATATGTATGTACATGCACTCTGCAACATATACAAACAGAAACTGACGTTTTAGAATCAACATTTTTCTTAATATTTGTGATATTTAAAATTAATGTTTCAAATTTTGTACATGATCATGTGTGTGTTTTTAATTTCATGAAGTCAGAAAAAACTGGAAGGATATCCAAATACTTTGAAAGATATTGTATTGTGTCTTGAGAATCTTGCTGTAATTTGAAAAGATGTTTCCCGTTATTCTAAATATGCAAAAATATTTTAATACGATTATTTAAACTACACGGGGGGTTATTTTGTAGATTTTTAGCTCTTCAATCAAAGGGTTAGGAAGAAATAAGAAATAAAATCAAAAGAGAGAGAAATAGAGTTGTCGAAAAGATATCAAAGAAGTCTGTTATATACTATAAATATGTGAATATTGAATTATACTACTTAATAATAAGCTACTTATCTTTTTTATGCACATAATATGTATAACAAGTTTGTTCAATCTTCTACATTCAAATTAATCTTCCAGATGTATTTTTATATATAAAGATATTTCGAGAATAGGTATATATATTATAGACATTTTTAACCCCCGTTCTAATCCTCTTATAGTGTACATCCTCTTAGATATAATACATGTACAGACACACATTACAATACGAAATATAGTTTATGTAATTATTGAAGCAAAATATGCATAATATTTACATTGTACTCTGAAAAAGATGGAAATGTACATATTTTAGTTATAATCAATCAAAATTATGGTCTTATTCCTTTTTACCGTTATATGCAATAAGAAACTAATATACAGGTAAATAGATATATATTTATTTATTATATACGTTGAACATACGTAAAAAATTTAATAACAGTTATAGCATGAGTTAGCATCAGTTTAATTTAATAGCTTAAATTATAATATCTTATTAAATCTATAACTGCAGAAAATACATTCATATTATACATAATTATAAAGAATCTATACATTAATGGCTCAGATTATAACCTGAGTATGTATAATATCCCGAAGATCAATAAGTAATATCGGCTTTAAAAGAATAATTTTGCTAATATACTAGTCAAGCGGTTATAGTGTTCACACTATAATAATCGTAGGGAACCCGGTTCGATTCTCTGCGTCACTAATGAGCTTCATAAAGAGCAACTTAAACATTTGTGGCGATTGGAAAATTTCTTTATATGTTTGACGAGAATAGTTTTTCACAAAAATAGTTAATAAAATTAAGGCTTATTGTATTATTATTAAAAAGAAAATATAAACATTTCGTTTAAATAAACAAAAAACGTATAATAATAAATTTTTTTTTAATAAAACTTTAAAAATAATTCGATATACTAAAAAGTATATTGTATATTTTTGTCTCATTTAAAAAAATGTGTTATATTTTTATGCATTGGTTTTAGAAATCTCCATCATTTGCAAATATTTTAGATTTTGACAATTAAAAATTCTAAATATAAATTTTGCATTTTTGATTTTGTTTCTTCATAATGTACATATATACGCTTTTAAGAAAGCTGTTATGATTTAGTTATGATTATCAAGATATTTCCTTTTTTTGGCTTTTTACTCATTTTTCGCACAAATACTTTTAGTTTTTGGCTTCGGATTTTACTTAATTTAATTTAATTTGCATATGTATACAAGCAAGAATAAAGCAATATAGAGGATAGTTACAGATTATACAAGTAAACATATTTTACACGTTTAATCTTTCAAGAATGGGTACCTATACTGTCATACTAATGTTTCCTTAATTTTATGCTAATAATTTTGATCATCGAATTTGATAACTCATGTGTACAGTATATAGAAGTGTTAAGTGTCAATAGGTTTTAAATAAAGTAAAATGCTGTCAACATTATTAACATAATACAAGACCAATATGATTCATCAAGCATAATTACACCATTGATTGTAGATTCATCATATTACTACTATATATACATACTTCATTACCTCACTATTCTCGTGACATTGACTTTTTCACGAAAAAACTCCAAAAATCTATAACACCAAGAGGTAACCTCACATACATAGAACCTCATTAAAAGCAGTTATAGTTTCTTTAAAAAGCCTCCAATTAGGAAATAAATCCCATCGACTTCCTTTCCCGCATGTCATGTCTTTGACTGCGCTATACTATACTCAGTTTTTACACATATTATTAAGTTTTACTATATACCTACTGCTAACGAGGTATAATTAATATTAAAGCATACTGTAAATGTGTATTCTTCAGGACTCTATAGCCAAACTGTCTTAAAAGAGGTTTCGCTTAATAATTAATCTTTTCTTCGGTGCGCGTATATGTCTAGGCAGGACTTTAAGTTTCAAGACAGTAGCTGTGAGCGGCATATATATGACATACTTCTTAAATATTAACAGAATACTTGAGTGTAAATAATTCCCACTTTTCACTAAAGTTACCGTCAATGCTAAATAGGTACACTTGTAATGAAAGGAAAAGTAAAAAAGCAGAAAAGAAGAGACGAGACGATCGACTATACATAATGATTCATTCGATTTTGTTTGTATTCTGACACACAAAGACTATATATAAATCAAACGGTGCCGCCAAAATGAACAATTCCTTCTCTGAGTATAAAAACATGGTCGATGTATGTATTTGTATATGTCTCCAACATTTATTTGAGCACTTATAAGTGCGTTGTGTACATTATATGCTATACAACTCGATAGAAATTCAAATTTCTCTTTATTTTCCATATACACACAATGATCGCCGAAAGTATGCACTTCCTGAAACAGAATAATATTTGATAATTCACCTATATACGGTAGTAAGAGCGCTTTAGACTGATATGGCATTCTGCGAAAGTCTGTTTGAGGACAGTCAGTTCAGAAGCCTTTTTTGGAAGCAGCGTGCCTGATTCATTTTATTAACCCCCTATAGAACAAACTTTGTTGTTCCTCCAAGGACATCTCGCTTTTCAGTTTTTTCGGACAATTAGAGAGAGAGAAAGAGAGATATATACAGTATGGCAGCTGACGGTTTTGTATAGTGTTATACCGGCCTGGTCTGGCTTGTCTATATTAAGTCTGTTTATTTTAAAAGACAGAATAAAGAATTTCACCGGAGCTCCGCACATATTAATAAGAGAATATCATATTATTTGTTGAATGTTGGGAAAAAGTCATTCACCTAAATATTCATGCACTTTAAATATATTTTATTTGCGCATCACATTTTATAATTCTTGTATGCATAAGTAAACAAGCGATTAAGACATTGTATAGCCTTCCACGTTGTTATTAGCAACTAAATCGCATTATGCACTATACTAAAGTCAAGAAAGTAGTAATCACAATCTACAATTTGTAGCAGCTAGTCTATAAGCATATATAGACTATCGTTAATATTTTATATTAATAATACAACTTATAAAGATGCACGCTTTGTCAATTTTGCTGTTAATGGGATATTGGAAAAAGGACTTTAGCTCATTTCCGATAGATCTTCAATGGTTCTTCCTCTGTAATTCGTTTCTCTTGTATAAACTGGTTCCGCCGAAGTAGAAACCTTCTTCTCGTGACAGTCCCCCTTAATGAGATCTCACTTTTCTTTATGACACTGTTTCTAACTAGGCATAAGATAAAACTGTAAGATTTCGACGTCAACAGAAAACGTATTAACGTCCGCAGTGATTTATATAACTAAATTTCAACAGACGATTCATGGTATATTTCACGAATGATTCAATCATCTAGGTTCTTGAAATTTGTGAAAGAGCAGCTTGCTTTCGTTATGTGTGCGACACGCAATAGGGAATTAACAAGAAAAGAAAGGTCCAATATAATGTGACGTAAATACATACACCGCGCTAATATGTCAATCATTATTGAAAATTTTGGGGCAATTATTTTATACACTTCTTATATGGTAATGTATGCCTTCTATGATTTAAGAGTGTCTTACTTATATAAATTAATAATTAATGCCTACTACAGTGCCTATATTTAAGGGAATGGTAAATGGGAAGATTTCAAGGTCGTATGTAGTTGATCGTATGCGTCGGAAAAATAAACTGCTGTTACACAGACTTTTGTGATGTGTGCTTATATGGTTCAAAATCTATATATTCAATATATTGATTGTGAAATATTTAAGTGCAAATATTATATACTTGTTTTAAAGCTATGCCGACAATTCTATAGACAATATAAAAATATAGTAAATAAATTCCTTTATATTGTTATTTTTCTAATGAACACTGGCATATTTATATGTAAATATTATTACAGAGAAAACATTGTACAAATGAGCATAGTTTAATTGCTGCACATAAAGCGAAGAATTTATTATATAGAAGTCTGTATAGCGTAAAATACACACACTTATATATATGTGTATCAAAGTCTAAGGTTTTTTATATAGTAAAATAATTGCAAGGTGACTGAGACACAAGTTAAATTTAATAATTGGGGTGTCCCAAAACTTCTGATATACCGCATCTTTGCAAATAAGCTTTACGAACGGAGTCGTAATTAGAGGATATAAAAAAGCCGTAAATAGCGCCTCAAAACGAATAATTCTTTTTAGATAAATAATAAAGTTAGCCATAAACATGACGCTTTGCCCGCAAGTTATTCATTCATATAACTCTAATAAAACATTACTACAGGTAGCACTATCCATATAACTAGACAAAATACAATCCTTTCATTGTTATTATATCGCACGTTTAACCTTTATATTTTATGACCGTAGTTTAACTAATAATTATTGTACATTATACAACTATCGCCTTGTATATATCTTACGTTTCTATATTGCATACTATACTTTATATGTTTCAAAATGACTCATTTCACTGCAATTAATTAAGAACAGTAAGATACATACTTATTAAATTCTAAAATAAGTGTGAATTTCAAACATTGATCATTTTAAACCGTGATTTGTTTTTTAGTTCACTGAATCATATTTTATTTTGAGTATTTTTTATAATACATATATGTATACATTTAAGACATATTTCTTGTGATATATATTGCGATAACGGTAAAATTATGAATTTGTTTTATGTTTAATTCAAAATTTAACAATTCTATGAATTTCCTTGAATTATTTGTATTCTTACGTGAGTTTTTCTATAGAAATATTTACTTACTAAGGTAGTATTTACATCTAAAAGCAAAATGATTATTTGTATATTATCTATATAGCAGAACTTATGTAAGCAGAATATATCAAAGTATTTGGTAATGTTTTACAGAGTAAAATATTATTCCTATATAATGTGAGAGCTATATACAATGTCAATATGTGCTTGATGCTATTCTTCGTGAATTTAGTCATTTTCATTTTCATTTCAGTAATTATAGTTGACTTAATTCTATACACAAAATTACTAGAATTAGAATAAGTTTCGGAATCAAAGTATATGAAAACAAGCAGCGTTAACAAATTCCATTTATATTTTATGCATGCTACATTTTAGATAAATTATAATACATTGTTTCAATTAACATACATACATATATTTCATTATTTATATAAAGAATTTATACCTATATTGATTATTTCACACGATTTGAGTTTAGATATATCAATTATATATTAATATGAATAACTAAACATCTAATTTATTTTTAAAATTATTCACAAAAGTCACAAATGTTATTATAAAAGCTGTGTAATTTATACCAAACATTACAAAAGTTATCCAATTTAGGCATCTTATTTAATTTAATCAAGTCAATGTGTCGGGCAACATTTAGGCTTTCTCTGTTAAAAATTAGTGCATTAACGAGAAATTTTGCTTATGTAATCTATTTTTTATGTGACAGGTTTTCTAAATTATTAGTATAGATATATATGCCCTCTGTGTAGTGAAACTTTATAATTAAAATGTTAGTATATTAATACTTTATCATAAAACTAAAAAAAACATCATACGAATAATTAAATATATAAACACCAATGAAAAAAACATGTATGGCGTAGATATATGTAAGAGTACATGTAATTGTTAGAATTATGCAGAAATGAAAATTTAGTTATTTAGTAGGTTAATAATGATTAATAATTTTACACCTAAATTTATTGAACTTATATCGTTGTTATGGTAACAGCGAATCGATATCCATTTAAGCATACTTTCTTACATGCAGAAATGTAAATTTAGTTATTTAATTGGTAATTCATATTGATTAATAATTTTACACATAAATTAATCGAACTTATATCGTTGTTATGGTAACAGCAGATCGATATCCATTTAAGCATACTTTATTTTTTAAAAATGGTATTTTTGCTATATTCCACTATACCTTCTTATTATAATAAATAAACAATTGTGGTGTTTCATGAGTTTATATATAGGTATAGGTACATATATATGAATATTTCAGATTTTACTGAAATTAGATATAAAAGTAGTTAGTAGGTATATTATGTAATTCATTAAAAGCTTTGCCAGATACTAGAGTCAGATGTAAAAAACATTATTAGGTATAGTATAAACACACCCACGCTGCTGTAACTGATACAAACAATGAGTGAAATTGGAATTAAATACCCCCCGTTGATTATGTTATAAACAGATTATCTACCTCTACATATATAGAGGCGTAGAGGCGTAGAGGCTAAGATCTTAGGTGACTTGCGGGAATACCAAACAAACTTACGGGAGTTACATACGTACGAGTGTTTGGAATATTCAAGTAGATACAACCATCTCATTATAGAGGGGCTAAACATGAACCTCCGCACCGCACCGCCTTTTGAAGTGTTAAACTGGGTCAACTTTGTTTGGTTAAATTTTTCAACTTTATGCGCCATTGCTTCGATTTATATACATATACTTTGTTTCGGATATAATTTAGGAGTGAATAAATGACCGCAGCTGCAGATTGTCGATTCACAAATGAATCAATCGATATATGTTAAAGCTAACTGCATTTGTGGAGTATAGTATGACATGAGAGATTTTTGTTAATTTATGATATTAACCAAAGTAATTTGGTTGGTAATAAAGCAGTGAGTTGAGAAATTTAGGTATACTCTTATAAACATTTTTTGTACACGACACTATATTATCATTGTTACGTGTATAGATCTCAATTTGGTCAAAACATTGAAATAGGCTCACTACATTTTCTGTGATACAATCTTCAATTCTACATCCATTTGATGACTCGTGTGATGTCACTATATGCAGGAAAAGTAGAAAGTTATTTTATGAAAAATATTAAAAAGAAGTGCCACAGTAATGGAAGGAGCGGTTTCTTGAAACAGGAAGCGTTATATAGGTTCTGATCGCGAAAGATCTGGAAGATCAAAATCTACTGTACATTAGACGAGAATAAAGACAACAAACAGTTTTATAAAAACATTTTAAAGCTTATTCTGAAATCTTAATTTTCTTTTTGAGATAGACTTATTATGCAAGTTTAACTAAAGTAAATTTGAAAGGTAAACGTAGAATTGTAATATAAAAGGCATGATTGCACCATATAGGCATATATTATAGGTAGAACTAAATATACCATTGCTCTTAATAATAATGAAGTAATATTAATTATATACATATGTAAGCTTCTTGTTCCCTATATGCCATGGGTAAAAAATATATACCTAATTTATTGAATGGCTTATTTAACTGTTTTAATAGATATTTTGAAACAGCAATGATTACTGTTTTTGTTGAGAATAAACCAATAATTCTTGATATAGAGTGTCCGTAAAGGGCGCCAATTAGGTGTCCCCATATGGTGTCTGGACACCTGAGGAACATACCATAAAAATGTATATTGCTCTTATTTCTGCATGATTGATTGGTCCATTTTAATTAGCTCACAATTGCAAATTAATGACAATCATAAATATAATGAAGTAAAGTTATATTTTGCAGCGAGAGCTAACCTTCTATTATATCTTTATTAATTATATATACAGCGTTCATAAAGTCTGGACACATACCTAGGGAAAATGATATAATTTTATAAAATTCTTTATTAAATATCAAAAATAATCTGCAATATTCAATAATTTGTAACAAACACAACAATACAAAGCAATTTATAAAATATGTTTGATGTTATAGTCGCTAATATTTTGGAGACACTATAAGCAAGATTTGAGGAAGCTACCTCTGTGAAGTTACTCTTTGAAGCAAATCATCATCGCTATTGATAATTGTCCACATTCTTCGGTTCATCTTTTGTATATGCGATGATTTAAGTCTTATAGTGGGTTTGTCTGCGGTGACTAATGCTGTGTATTCTAATTTTTAGCCTATAATAAATATATCAATTATTATATTTAAACTCTATAGCCCTAATAAAAAACTTTGCCTTATCAGAAAATATGACAGATCTAAAAAATATATTCGTCGTCATTAAACACTGGCCAATGAACCATTCATAGTTATACATTTGAGATCACTGGTCATGATTATGTTCAGTGAGTTCTTGAGTGACTTGCAACTTGTGCGGGTGTCATTTTTCTTGAGTAAGTATTTTGTGTACCATGCTCCTGGATATAAGTCTAATTATTTCTGATTGCTATTAAGTTGCATTTGTGATTCAATAGAAATCTATTAATCAATCAGGCAGTAATATGAGAAATACATATGTTTATGATATGTTCCCTGTGTATCCACACTCTATGAATACCCTATATTGGCACCCTTTATGGGCATCTTATATTTAGTCAGAATCACTGGTTTATCCTTAAGTGATTATTGCTGTTCAAAGATATCTATTAATAAAGTTCAATAAGTATATAATTCGATAAACCAGAAATATCAAAACTTAATATACAGTTAGGTATATTTATTTAAAAGCTAATATAACTTATATAACTTAAAAGTTAGATATCAAAGTAAAATATGTTTCAAATTCAATTGCATAATGACTAGGTATATTAATATTGCAGCAGAGTTTTTATCTATAGGGACATTATGTGGAAAGAAAAAACTTTCCACTTTTTACATTTTTTAATGTCAAAATAATTGTCCATAAATTTATGTTTATTAAAAAAAAGTTAAAAATATATACTGGATGAAATTCTTTCTTTTATAGCTATATAATATATATATAAACTCATCTCTATTCTGTATTACGTGTATGAAAACAACTTTTACCGGTGTTTGTAAACTTTCAAGAAATTTTTTGTTTAAATAATATTCATTGCGTGACCTCATGAACTGTGTCGCGAAAAGCGAAATGATGTAAGTGTATGTTGTAGAAAAACAATTGGAACATGGGGCTACCAGGATATTGCATAAAGGTTGTTTCCTTTCTTTGTATATGCAGAGAAATTCTACTTACGCAAGATTTGTTTTTTAATAAAAAGTTGGATTTTCTCTATAAGAGATTATAACATCTATGTATCTCACATATGTAGGTATTTTTGGAATAATGAATTCCTCCTTTTTACACCATTTAAATGTAAGTGTAATCTAACACAGCATTGATCTGAAAATTGATTTATTTTGATACAAATATTTTTGCAACATTTCTAGTTTCAATAAATACACATACGCGTGTGAAGATATTTAATATATATTTTAATTACATATAATATATATATACAGGTGATATTATACATATTATGCAACTTTATGAAATTTGTTTAACATTTGTAAACGATTAATAGTTTAATTTTTTATATGTTAATATGATGATATATGTTTAACATTACTTTAATAAAAAAAGAATATGGGCAATATCTTAAATATTTTATTTGTCATATTTTTTAATTGCAATATTATTATAATAAAATACATAATATATTGAAACATATAGATAAATATTTCATATATAACTGAAGAATTCTTTGTTATAATACGTATTCAAGCCCATTTTATTGAAAATGGGAACAAATTTTATTTTTGACGGTATAAATCGTATCAAAATATTTTCTTTAAATGCCATATTTACAAATTAATTGATTTCGAAAAGTTTATGTTATAGTTTATAATTTAAAAGCCTGATGGCCCCCATGTGGTCTTATGCCCTAGTCAATATATGTTATAATTTAAAACCTGATGGGCCCCTAGTCAATATGTTTTATAATTTAAAACCTGATGGGACCCTATATCGTCAATATGTTTTATAATTTAAAGCCTGATGGGCCCCTATCGTCAATATATTTTATAATTTAAAGCCTGATAGGCCCCTAGTCAATATATTTTATAATTTAAAGCCTGATGGGCCTCTAGTCAATATATTTTATAATTTAAAGCCTGAT
>JAYRBW010045805.1:0-11427 GCA_036023295.1 Invenusta paracnida
ATTAAGTCCAACAAATTCTGAAATCGTAATGGTGACATTCTCATATATTTGAAATACATCTCTGGATCATTAGCGGCAAGGTGGAGAATTCGTCGGTCCTCTATAAAACCGTTGTATCTCAGGTTAGGGTAAATTTGGTATCCTAGTATCATAATTCTATATTCTCCATAAATTTAGAGCTATATGTTCTTTGGTTAAAATTCTACGATGTTAGAAACCGTCGTATAAAAAAATTGTATTCTGTAAGACCGTCATATCTAAAGATACGATGGTTTTATGGATCGTATTTTGATAAAAACGTTCAAGCTTAACATTGGGTCAATGGAAGATATGACAGTAGAAGATAAAACAAAACATTATTTAATCAAATAATAACAATAACTGTTTTTAGAAATATAGACATATTGCAATCCTATATTAATGCTTAAAGATATTTGAATCTAGGCAGCTATATACCTATCTCAACTAGTTAACCAAGCCAGGCAGGTAGACGGGGTGATTGACAGCTAGCCGACTAGATAATTTAGCCATAGATTGAGACACACTCTACCGCAGATTTCTGGGAAAGATGGAAAAACTAAGTTTCCTGCTAGAAAGATAACACAAAATAGAACATGTAAGTGTGAGTTGTGTTCAACTTTCACTGAGGATGATCAAACAAGTATTTTGAACGACTATTATGATATGGGGGATTTGACAAGGCAATGGCAGTTCATTGCATTTATGGTAAATGCTACTGAGGTTTTCTTTCACACTACAAATAACAGTCGAAGAAAGCAAACGATTCAATATCATTTGCCGCTAAATGGTAAAAGTGTCAGAGTTTGCAAACATATGTTTTTAGAAATGCTTAACATTTCTGAATGACAGGTATCAACAGCACTACAAAAGAAAGGATCGACAGGTTTAGTTGAGAGTGAGATGCAAGGAAAGAATGGAGGCAAATTGCAAGAGAAAGAAAAAATTAAAAGAGTTCTTACCGAGGAGCACATCAGGTTATTCCCTAGAGTAGAGTCCCACTACTGTTGAGCTGAAAGCAATAAAACCTACGTAAGTTCAGATTTAAACCCTCGAAAAATGCAAGAGCTTTATAAAGAATGGTCACAAGCAAAGGGTGATACTAATGTTGCTTCGCTTATAACTTACCAAAGTACTGACAGAAATGAACATTGCTTTCCATAAACCCAAGAAGGATATGTGTGCCCAATGTTACAGGTACCATGAAGGTACGCCAACAGACAAAACGAATCTTCAAGAATTGCCAAATCAATATTGACCATGAAGCACTGGCATTCGGAAAACATTCCTGTGTCACATACACTTGTACATAGGTTTGCTGGTGCTGATGCAACATTCCAGCAGATGCAGAGGGACAAGGCGGCAGAGGCCGAGTTAAAGAAACGAGAAGAGGCAGAGAAGCGTCTGCGGATGGAGATCGAGAAAGAGAAAGAATCGAATAAACGACTACAGAAGCTGGTAGAGCTGGAAAGAGCCAACGAAGAAGCCGTGGAAAAACAACTTTTGGAGAAACAGCGTCTCCAGAAGCTGGCTGAGGAGGCGCAAAGACAAGCTGTTAAAGCTGACCAGCAGCTCGATGAACTTCGCAAGGCGAAAAAGAAATTGATTGATAAACAGCAAAAGAATGCCGAGAGAATGATATCCACTGTTTTAAAGCGGCATTCCGTTTCTGAGCTGCCTTCAGCTAAGAAAAATAAATGATCATTTCTTTGGAACAACTTCTTTAAACACAACATTTTTCCTACTACTTCAAAAACTATTTTGTATTTCATTTTGTAAATTTTGTTTTTAAGTATTGTAATGTATATTTCGAATAATAAGGTCTTATTTTTAGATTAATTTTTATCTTTTGTTTTTAAATATTTAAGGAAATTTCAACTACTGTATTTTTTTGAAAAAATAAACCACCTTTTAAATTTGTTATGAATCAGCTGGTCAATTATCATTCACCTTTTAAATATTTAACAATATTTTAACTATTGTATATTTTTAAAAATAATGTCTTAATTTTAGATTAACTTTTGTTTTTAAATATTTAACAAAAATTTAACTATTGTATATTTATAAAAATAATGACTTAATTTTAGATTAACTTTTGTTTTTAAATATTTAACAAAAATTTAACTATTGTATATTTAGAAAAATAATGTGTTAATTTTAGATTAACTTTTGTTTTTAAATATTTAACAAAAATTTATCTATTGTATATTTCAAATAATAAGATCTTATTTTTAGATCCAATTTTAACTTTTGTTATTAAATATTTAACGAAATTTTAACTTGTATAAATCAAATAATAAAGTCTATTATTTTTTGGATTAAATTTTTACTTGTTTTTTAATAGTAAACGAAATTTTAACTGCTGTATATTTCGAATAATAAAATCCTTCATTTTGCATTAAAATTTAACTTGTTTTTCAATATTAAAAAAACGCGAAATTTTGGTCTGATGCGAAATGAGACAAATTGCCCGCTAGGACCACTGATAATGTTTTGATTAAATTTCTATTTAATTTTTCAAGTTTCAGCAAAGCAGCTACAATTCCAAACTATTTGATTGTAGTTAAATATCCATGTTACTGCATCAAAAAGTAATTTTATCTACCTGACCACGGATGGTGTGAATATTACTTTATTGTTCATAGTTGTGCCCTTTAATTCATAATTATTACAGCTGTCCTCTATCTACTATTCCATAACCAGTGATACCGGATATTGTTAACTTAGATGGACAAGGCAAGCTACAGATTCAAAACCATTTTTTGCATTGATAGTAAATAGTAATTTATCTCAAACAGCATGTTAACAACAAAAAACTACCAACTTTTATAGAGATATTATTTCGACGTGTCACGTGCCCTCCTCAGAAAAACGGAAACGTTAGAATAGAAATAGAATTATAAAACTGATAAATAACCAGACAAGAACGTCACAGATTAGACAACCCTTGACAATTACTTTGTCATTAGCGATGGCCTGGTTAAAAATATGTGAAATTTACCATGTTTTGTGTCTTAAAATGTGAAAATTTAGAAAGTACCTAAAGTTGTACAAAATAACCGACGTGGTATGTGACTAAATATGACATAAAACAAAGCTTATAGCTTCATATATGATAATTCTATTCATCCCACAGCAGCCTGTCTCCCTTGAAGACCCCAAGTACCGTGATCCGGACCTCTCTACCTCCCTCCTCCATTGATGGATTACGAACGCTCATACTTCGACGTCGTAGAAGCCTTCCTGACACACCCTCCCGTGCTCTCGATATGGCCCTGGGAGGCGCTGATGGTCTAGCCACACCGCAGCCCAGTGATGCAGCCTCTTCTACTGCTGAATCGACACCACCTAATATGTCAGCATCTCAAACTGATATCAAGGTAGAAGAACACTTTATTCTTAAATTAGCCTATTTCATATTATATTGAGAGTGTTGAATGTATCTTTCTAACTTTCAATTAGAATGAATTTGATTACGTGGTTTTTATTATTTATATTTTATAAGCAATATGAATCATATTATTATTGTCAGTGAGTAGTTTTATCGCAATGGTATCGCATAATTTTCATATTATTTTATACAATAACATTATAATTTATTGATTATATATACATTAATTAATGTATATTATATTATATAATATTACATTATTTATAATAGGATAATCCGTTCGTAAATAAGACAAATGAAATAATTTTCCGAAATCACGTGTTCTAATTTGGATATAATGCAAGATTGTGATAATATATTATTAAAAATGAATGGTATGCGTTTTATAGTTTTGTCATTGTTTCAACATGTTTAGAATTGATTTATTTTACTATTTTATATTATTTAAAGATAATTAAAATCGTAATGACTAAAATAAATTTAATTGATTCAATTTGTAGCCATGGCATTATAACAAGTTATTTTTGTTAAAAATTAGAAACTGGATTTTTGAGTCGACAATCAAATCAGATTTGCGCAGTTATTAATTTGCTGCTTATCAAAATGCTATTAATATCCTTATAATGTAGGAAATAGTCTCAGCTCTTCGTTGTCTTTTTTCTTTTTAAGTTATCGCTTTCTGAGCCTGACCTCTCTCCCCATGCTGCTGTATCCGCTGTTGTTGGTTTGCAAAATCACCATCGACAGGACACTGCAGGTCTCTCCTGTCCTAACCGGACGGTGACAAAAGGTCGCATCCCGCCTCCACCAGCACCTAGCAGTATCAACAGCAGCTCTTTAATGAAACCCAAAATATCAACCATACCACCCTCAACTTCGTCGTCATCCAGACAGGCAAGAATTCTTGCACCACCGGTTCTTCATTCGGTAAAGCCAGGCAGCAGTAGTGTACGGCTAGGAACGCAAACCATCGCAGCCACCGCTTTAGCAATACCGCCGGCGTCAGCCCTTCCAGCCCCCAAACATTTGGCTAGGTCGGCCACCTTCATGAAGACTTCAACAATATTGGCCAATAAGGAAAATGTTACGCAACAGTCCTCGGGTCTCAAAGGTAGGTTCGATGGTGATGACAGGCTTCACAAAATTTTGTGGAAATTTAGGAATTTCCAGCATTTCTCATAATTTATATTTCAGACGTAGGCTAAGAAAATGTCAACGTTGTCTCTTAATCATGGTAAATTTAAGTTGGAAGAGTAATGCATCTAAGGGTTGTGGTATGTAGTCTAACAGCAACATATTAGCTTTCACTTCAGATAATTTATTTTGTTCTATTGGCATTATTCTAAAAGCCACAGGAAAAATTAATAAACAATTTTTATTTACATTTATGCAATCTACATCTTGCTTATAGCGCTCTTCATAAAGGCCTAAATAAGCTCACTGGGCCTGAAATACAAATCTCCATAAACGATGTCAGTTTCTTTTCCCAACTGTCTAGTGTACAAGGAATACAAGCTGGTTGAAGAGTTAACCAGCATTACATCGATCGTAAGGCACACATCTGTTGGATGATTAACACTAAAAAGGCGTGCTTACGTTTATTTGAACAATAAACAAACCCGAAGGAAAATTCATCAACAAGCTCCTAATGCAGAATGGATTTGCTAGAGATGTTTCATAAACATCTCGGTAGAATTCATATATTGTCAATGTTCTCACCAAAAAGCTTTCATAGATTTATTTATCCTTCATCGTATTTATTGCAAATGCATTTGAAGATTTCCTACTGAAATACCGAAGTTCGGAACAAAAGGTTCTTTTCCTATAATATCAGGCAGTGGGAAAACTGGTTTATAACTTGATTGTGAAATTCCTCAAACCGGAAGTGGTATGCAAAAAATTGCGATAAGATTCTACTCTGGGTGGGAGAAAAATGGCTTGGATTGAACATAGAAAGTTGATGGTCGTCCTATTTGACTAGATTCTTACTGGAATAAGTTTAATTCTATTTAAAATGTTTATGGTAGCCCTCAATATCCTTAACAATTTTTATCTATTACAAAGTGTGTTTATATCTACTATGGAAATCCAATTTCTGGGCTTCACTTCTCAATTAACAAATAAATCCTGTAATCTGGAAATTCTTGATCAAAATCAACACTGATTACTATACGAAAAGGAGACAGTAATCAGAAGAGGTGGAATACTGCATGTGTCCGTGTCACAAGGATTTTAAAGTTTTTCGAATGTTTGTATCAATCAATGGTACAATCTCGAAATAATAGTCGTATTCATCGGAAACACTTAAACAAAGAGTTACTTTAATTTTTTTGACTAAGTTGCGAAATGTGTTTCTTTGATATAATATTATAAACGTGAATTTTTCATAATTCCTCCATTGATTTTGTTATTTAAAAAATTGTCCCAGTTATATCCTTGAAAATCAGCTAAGAAAATTTTACTATATTTTTTCATAACTATTGTCGAATATACTTTCTATAAAAGTACTTTAATTAAACTAAAGTAGAAATTTTCCCAACATAGCCCTCTCTTCCTATTGGCCAGCTTAATTGGCCACTGTAACCCCTTTATCCTTTATTTACTCAACTCAAACCCTTCGGCTTCTATAAATAAAAATGTACTAGTTACTATGCGCTTGTTACTTCTGTCTTGGGCCTCTTATAATATATGTACATATTTACTATGTATTTACATTATATATTTTGATATATTATGCATTATGTTTTTAAGGCACACGAAGAAGTAAAAAATACTAATTATATTAAACCATGTTGTTATGTGATTAAATTTGTTATTAATTAATATAGCTACTTTATATCATGATCCCCAAATTTTTAAAACAATTATATTTATCTAATTTAATCACCATGAATATAAGCGTGTTTGTAGTAACAGGCTCCTTTTTTTAATGTTATGCAATTTATTTATAAACTGCAATATACTCACTCATTTAATGTCATTTGATTTCTTCTTCGTATTTTCCAGTACCTGATATCAAATCTTTTACACGACCAAGTATTCAGCGTTTTGGGTAAGATAATGCATTCATTTACATTACAGTTTCCATATATGTTTGCATTTAACAATTTATATACATGTCCTTTAAATTAATACCTACTACAGTGATGTTGATACAAATTATATGTTCGTTGTCAGTATAGAATTTTTATGTTTTAATCAATACTGTGCAATATAAAGTTATTTTAATTAAATATTAAGGTATATAATATTTATCTTGTACATTATTGTATGTTATATGTGCCTATACAATCTATATTCAGTGAAAATAATTCAGTATAATATAGGTATAGTTTCAATGAATGAACAATGGTTCTAGTTGATTTGATAGTTGATAAACTGCTCATCGGTGACTTTGCTTTCTTGGTTATTTGATACACACCATGTTAAATCTCTAGCTTAGAAATAAAATGGTATTAGTTTAAATTCTATCGGCATATATTTTGTTAAAGCTTATCTCAGGTATCTTTTAAATTTGCTTCATGTAGATAATAAGCTTTTACTGTTGATGAATAAAAACAAGTACCTATTGGTCACTTATGAAAATCGAAATATAAAAGCACAATAAACACTATTTAATTTTATTGTGACTTTTTATTTCTACTTTTACTGGATTTTTTCTTATGTGATATATATAAATTTAGCTCCTTCGATAAATTGCTTTTCGTAATGAGTCTAATTATTATTCTACATAATATATTTAAACACACAATTTCTATTGTAATCGTCGTAAGCAATTCGACAGCTGAATACGAATGTCACCAACTTGCTGTATAAAAATTATTTATCTCAATTATTTGTTATACGGTGAATTAATAAAGTAATTATATAAATATTCCTCAAGACTTCAGGAGGAAAAATTCCAACCATTGCAAAATACTGCTAAGAGTTAGGAGCTCCTAACTTAGTTAGGATGGTTTTCGCATTCCACCCTTATTGTGTCGTGCTTCTTTAATTTAACAAATAATTTGCTATACTAACTATAATTATAAAATTTGACCACTATTAAGATAAATGTGAAATTTCAAAAGCCTCAGAGAGTAAATAACACAATCAGCTCTATTCTTTTTGTCAAAAGAGAATAATATGTATACCTATTTCAGACCGTTTACAAAATATTTTGTCTAACTTCATTACAAAGCTAAATTTTGATTTATTAGAATAGTGATATTTTTTATAATACTTGTAATAATCGTGGGTAGTCAAAATATAGTAAACCCTATATTTAGGGGGATGCTCCTCGAATTATAACTGATTTTATATGTTTGTTTGTACGCATGCACTCTACATGTTTTTCATTGTTGTAGTTCGGTTATTATTATCATTATTAGTAAAAATAACGCCACAAAATTAGAAAAGTATCGTATACCAAATTGAAGTCTTACCAAAAATAAATGTATTTATAAAATTGAATTTGCTGGAAATATCATTTAAGATTTCGATCTCGGGTATTACTATAATCTATGATCATGTCAAATGAAAACATTTTTGTCTATTTTTAGTTTGCTGTCTTGTAACATTAATCGAACATATTCATTTATTTGTTTTGTGGTAACTAATAATGTATGGAGTAAAAAAATGTTATGTCTATATATTATTCATTTTTCAATGGTCAGTATTCTCCCATGTTTAGACTTTTAATATTGGGTCACTGTTGTTCTTATTTCATGTTTACTTTGTAGACTCCCCAAGCCTCCAGCAACATCTAACATTCGAGTTCCTGAAACAGTGACAAAATCAAGGATACCTGGTACATTAGGAGGCACAAAAAGCAGACTGCTTCAAGGAAAAGGTTTAGGGAAGAATTAATTATCCCAACTGACAGTTTTACTAGTGTATAAGTGATTACAGCCAAACATAATAGACGTTAAAATGGTACGATTATTTGCTCAACAAAATGATGGATATACTTATTAAATTTGTTTAAATTGTCACATATATATTTACTACTACTTTAATTGGCGAGTAATATTGAATAATTTAATAATATATTTTTGATAATGCGTAATTTTAGAATTATTAAAAAATAAATTATTTATAGAGATTTTTAGAAGATTTAAGTTGTGTTCTATATTTATTTTAATAAAAAATTAATATGTATCAGTAATAAATTTGAGCTCCATACATTTTTCTGTTCTATTTTTTGGGGGTAATTGTGTACCTACATTTATAATGTACGTATATCCGTATTCAATGTTCCACTGATGTTTTTTATAACTGCTTTAGGTCTTTCATTCTATTGTTTACACGTATTGACCAATATTGATTATGATAGATTTCTAGGTTAATACTTTATATATCTACATATATATCCCTTTTCTTTAAAGAAAATATTTCAGAATTAGCTTCATTAATTATCAATATTAGTAAGTATGTATGTCAACTGAATTTTGTCATTCAGATTTTCCATTTTTTGTCACTATAATTTGATAATACTTCATATACCTGTTTGTCTTCATTTTTTATTGGAGTCTAGAAAAATTCACTTTTATTTTCTCATTGTCAGAATTTATATGGTAATGTACTAGTATGTTTGTTCTTATATAAGTGTTTTGTACATAGAATAGGTATGTTTTTATGTATCCTTTTGTGTATCAAGGTATCTGGTATTAAGGACTAATACATTAGCCATTAGTATTATAGTCTCATTAGTTGCATAAATTAATCTCAGAGACATATTGTAATATGAATCAATAGCACAAATGAATAAAACGTTCAAATTATTTATTTTCTGTACATAATTTGGGTATATATTTACAAGATATATGCATTATGTACCACAGATTATAATTTGTATATACAGTGCTTTTCAGTTGATGTTTGTTTTGACCATTATTCGTTTCCATTCACTTTTAAATAAACAATAGAAATGTCTTTATAGTTCCAATATTTTCAAATAATGTTATTTTTATTAATTTTAGCTTACATAAACATATCCGTAGACATAACATTTATCTCCCAGTTTATAAGTGGAGCTTGACGTGTAGATATAAATCTCTACGTGTAAAGGTAGAGATAGACATGTAAAAGTAAAGGCAGAGCTTTACGTTATCGATAATAAACACTGACATGGGATATCAAATCATAATCAACTGTAAACGTAAAAACCTGATATTTAACTTGCAATAATAATAATCATTTAATAGTTGTCATAAGCTGATGTATGTAGAGTTATTTTTGTGTGTATATCGAGTTGGTGGGAAGTATTATTTTATATGTCAGTGTTTATTATTGTTAACTTCTAGCTCTATCTTTACATTTCGAGTTCTACATTTACACATCGAGCTCTACTTTTACACGTCTAGCTCAACGAAAACTTTTCGCTTATGTAACTCTCGGCCACTTATTTATTAAATAAGTGAGTTATTTATTAAGTAAGTGAGTTATTTACGAAATAGGTGACTTATTTATTAAATAAGTGAATTATTTTTTAAATAAGTGAGTTATTTGCGAAATAGGTAACTTATTTATTAAATAAATGAGTTAGTTTTTAAATAAGTGAGTTATTTGCGAAATAGGTGACTTATTTATTAAATAAATGAGTTATTTTTTAAATAAATGAGTTATTTTTTAAATAAGAGTTATTTACGAAATAGGTGACTTATTTATAAAATAAGCAAGTTATTTATTCAATACGTGACTGAACCCTTTGGTCCGCCATAAAAATCCGTTACAAAGCATAGATTATTATTTTCATATAATATTGCGACAACATCGTGATTAGAGTTCATCCTGCGATTTTTGTTATATTTAAACTTCGAAGGCTAAAAATTTGCTTAATTAAATTAAAAAATTTAGCGTTGTTATATGATATGCCCAAGTTAATTATACCAAATCAGTGTAATAATATTTCATAACGTATATATGGTTGATAGTCCGGTAATTCACGATCAATAGCAAAACTATTGCATACTGACTAAAAAATAATTTTGCATATCCGTGATTAATTTCAAATAAACATCTTAAAGTTGAAGAAAAGTTATACTTTGTTAATTAGCTATATATAAGTGATGGTGGCTTTTCCTCCAAAGTCAGAATATGGGTCAATCAGGGGTACCAAGTTGATCTTATTTATTCCCATGCGGTAAGTCCAATGTCTTTATACTAATACATATTGTAAACAAAACTTTTAAGACAACTAATATACCCTTATATGTAATTTTGTAGATTTTATCATTTTTATCAAAATAAAAACCTAACATCTATCTATATCAAAATTATCCGCTTTACTTTAAAACAATTACATTTTTATTAAATCTCATATGGTTTTCTGTCTAATGTTTAGTTTTATTTTCACATTCAATTTTTTATTTTGTTACACATTATTAGGTAAGATTTGTACAGCTTTAATTGAAAGCAATTCCAGAATTACTCTAAAAATATCAATTTTATGTGGAAAATGTATTTTGCGACAACATCAATATGGCTGACAAAAATAAGAAGAAGAAAAAACACATTTTCATCGAAATTGACAACATTTTACGTGTATTTTGTTCCTTTGTGCTTTGTGATTATGCTGTTACCAAAAATGAACTTTTTAATATTTATTAGTAGTCAAATATAACCCTGTTCTCCTTTATAGTATTTATGACTAAAGCTGTTAGCATCTCTCAAGTTAATTGCTGACACTCTTGTTCTCGGCTTGCCGAATCATCTATTTTCAGACGAATTGTCTACGATTCAGAGCAAATGTGTTAAGTATGTAAATATAAGGGTGTGGTGGAATCCACTGATGTTGAAAAGACGTCCGGAATTGTTCATTCTGGATGAAAATGAGCCTCCAAAGAAGAAACGATATTTTCCAAATCCTCCTACACCAACTTCATGTTCCTCTTCTGTTGCTTTAACCCTATCCATACCGGGCTATTTAACGCAGCCAGGTACCGGGGGGGGCTGATTCGGCCCCCCTATAGGAATCTACTTTAGGAGTATACTATAGTGATGAAAATTGGCTCCTAAGTAAATCAAAATGATCTACA
>JAYRBW010045816.1:0-11425 GCA_036023295.1 Invenusta paracnida
AATGCCCCCTCCTCTCACAACTCCCGCGTTTCTTGCCGTAACCCTGTCCTTCCTGAAGCAGGTATAGCCATTGAGGTATAAAATTGTCGAAATCAAAAGCGTCATGTAACGTAAAATGCCGCTTTAAAATTTCTGTTTTGTGAATGACATAGTAATATAATACATATTAATATAGGTACGTATAAATAATATAGGAAGATCTATATATCAGGGTTTCCTTCAATACACATTTTCTACACTGAGATTAAACCGTAATTTTCCTTAAAATTGCTTAGTCTGTAGACATGAAACAGTAAGTAGTTTGTCTTACCAAAGCTCTAGCGTTGACTTCACAACCTCGATCAAGCAAAAGTTTGGCAACTTTAATATTTCCACAATGTCCGGCAACGTGTAGAGGGGTCAAATAGTCCTGAAAGGAGGGAAGGTTGCTTATTCTAGGTTGACTTCGAAAATTTATTTATAATGTGAAATTAATTATGGTTTGCATATAAATATTCTGTTTACTATGCACTTTGTTTAAAAAGAGTTTATTAAAATATAAAAAACAATGTAAATGATTGTTGTGGTAGAGAAAAAGATTTAAATAAAAAATAAAAGTTTAAAGTTTAAAGTTAAAAAATTGAAGTTTATCAATAAATTGAGAAGTGAAATTAAGCATAAAATAAAAAAAATGGTTAGATTTAATAAAATTGTCAAGATACCTTAGCAAGATGATACTGGGAAGTATTAATCATAGAAACAACATGTCTCAAAGGGAAATTTACTTTGTGAACCTTACAAAAGCCATACAATTTACCAGGTTGCCTACCTTTACAAGGAATGATAAAGTTCAAAATAACTTTAGAAACAAAAGGTTTAACAAGTTTTTTCAGGTTATACGATAAAATTTTCAGAATTTGTGAAGAATTTTAAAATTTCAAAAGGATTTTTCGCAACTTTCTTAAATTTTGTAGAATTAGTAACAATATTGTTCAATTTATTCTTCATAATCAATATAGTTAAGACAGATAAAACCATATTAAATTTACAGAATTTCAAAAAAGAATTGGTACAGGCCTTTCAGAATTTTATGAGAAAAGAGAAACAATATGAGCTTGAGAAAATTTTTATTTTTGAGAATACCAGAGGTTAAAAAGTTTGGTTTTGTGACGCTTTCTAACCTCTATAACAATACTTTATATTGTCTGTTCAATTTTTAAATAAGGACTGAAAATTCAAGAAAAGATGAATTTGCTTTGAATGAAGTTTTGGAATTGATGTATTTAGATTGAATAGATTTTGTGTTTGGAATTGAGAAATTTTAGTTGATTACAGAGAATGAAGTATTTTCCTTGGTTAAGATTATTAAAAGCAGGAAGATTAGGAAATATGGGTAAAAGTAATTTTGGACAGATTTTTAGTTGACGACAGTTTCGAAGAAATCGTAGATCTTCCTCATGTTTTGCTATTTTGTAGTAGGTACAACTTCTCACAGTTACGAAAACTTGAAATTGTAATGCATATCCGTTTGCTAATTTGATTTCACATCTTCTTTTCTTGATGTACTCTCTCTCTCGTTCTAATAATTGTATTCTCTGTAATTCACAATTGTTGTTTGAATCTGTAATATTAACATTTTGTACGCATTTTTCAATTTCCTGATGAAGAATGTTGTATATTTGAAAACGTTTGAACTTTTATAATAAATGATCCAACAACTGCTTGTTTTTATTTTTTTATTTAAATGTAAATGCTAATTTTTAAATTACATGTTTTTAATACTTTATAATACAAGCAATTTTCATAGATATGTGACCAAAACTTATAATGCGAATCAGTGGTTCATTAGAATTACTTAAACTTTAAATATAAACAACCATAATTTATAATATAAATTGGTGATATATTACATTTTGTACTGTTTATTTTTTATTAGAAATTATCTGAAAATGCAAAGTAGCATATATTGTTGCCGAATATTTTAATTTTCCTAGTTTTATATCCTTAAAATTGATAATGCAATATTATAAACTTACTTATGTTAAAAAATTACAAATAGTGTCTGTTCTTGCATATCTTATATTACTATTGTACCTAATTCCCGCTTCAAATAAGCAATATATACATAGCAGTTAATTTAAACCTCATTAATATGAAAGTAAAAAGTAAACAAAACTAATTAATTACTTTATATCTATTGAGTCTATTATCTAACTGTATTTGGTGCATTTTTTCGTTTTTAAAAGTATTTTTTAAGAGTCTATACTAAAATCAAGAAGTGTAATAAATAGATAAAGATATTAACTCATTTTTAAGTGTAATCAGCTATAGCCAAAGTTATATACTTCAGTTCATACTATTATTAAAATAATGTTGGCATTCATCTTAGGTTTTTGCGAACCCTTAAGATTACAGTATCATATAACATGGCTATAAGTGTAAATAATCCAGTTACGTATATTTTATAAAATTGAATTTGGTAAATATGTTAGCAGACTTTGCGACATCCTAGTAATATTATTATATATATTATTTTATATCGTACTACATAGCGATACACAAGAGTAAGATTTAGTAACACTGGCACTGTTTAACTCGTAAGGTTTAATCAAAATGCTGAATACAGAATTAAACATAACTTGCAGAGTACAACACTGCATATAAGTAGTATATAAGTATAGATACCCTGGCCATAAGAAGAGTTACAAATACGTAATAAGTATGTATTTGTTGGCGATGTTTATATAGTGTGTACACCTACCATTGTGGTATCATTAACCTCAGCACCTTTGGCAATAATAATTCTGGCAGCGTCATCGTGATCTCCTTGGGCTGCCATATGCAGAGGTGATAGACCGTTCTAAAAAAGAGACAGACACTGTATACACATAGGTATCCATTTTCTAAATAATAAATATATAATATTCATAATATTCCTTTTATATTTTACAGAATCAAACTTGTTTGAAATTGAAATAATATACATAGTAATATAATATCCATTATTATTATACTTAGTTATTGTGAATTTGTGAATCGTTCATTATGGAGGTTCATGTTATTACGAATATTCTCTTTTAATAAAAGAGAATATAATATATTACTGTACTATTGAAGTGTCATGCACAGAAATTTGTAGTAGACTGTAAATTATTTTATAGCATATATTATATGCATATTTTTCTAGTAAGTGACAGACATAAGCATAACTAAGCAAATATTAAAAAAATAATAATATTGCGTTATTATTTATGCATTAAATTTCGATACCAAAATTCTTTCTCACACTACAAGTATAAATAAGTTTATATGAATATGACATCTATAACTTCATCTATCTATTTCAATAAATAGGTATAATATGTAGGTAAAATACGAGTTCACAAAATGCATGTTTAAGTACACAATAGTTCACGTAAGATAAAATCTTTCTAATACAGTAAAGAAACTGAATTGTGCGTGTGTACGTGCATACATTTTTGGTATGCAACAAACAGCTATTACTGAAATTAAAATATTACTTACGATATATTTTTATATGTAAAAATGCAGTTAGTATTATTGTTGACTTCTACATCAGAAGAATTGAACAAAACTTATATTCCATATCACATGATTCAAACACATTCTTCATCCACTTTAAGAAATGTATGTGTATAGGTGTATGTATGTATAAAACTGTATGTTAATTATGTACGTACTATGTATTAAACTATTTTATGGAAGAATTCCAAGAAGTGAGAAGAGTAAATTCATTAGAAATGGGTTGTCACCTCATTTTTCCAACGAATGTATGTGATTATGAGTGCTTGTTGAGTTAAGTACTGTATGTGTTCTATAGTATGATGCTGTATGTCATTTTGAGCGACAATACGGTAGTTATAGAATAGTTTTTATGAATTATGCTTGTGTTGATATTGTGAAAAAATTATTTTTGAATAAAATATTATTGTTGGTAATAAAAGTTTTTGTGTAAGTAGAAAGGTTAAGATAATCTCTGAGAATGCTATTTTAAGGCCTATGATTATTAAGGAATCTCAAGAAAGAAGATTTAGAAACGGAATACTCTAAAATTGTTCTGGTGAGTTGGAACAATGAGCTAGTAAAATTCCTAGCTAAATAATGTGCGGGCCTAAAATAATGTTAGAGCTAACTAATTAATGAATTATTGTAATTTAATGTCTAAATATATTGTTTTTATATGTTCCTAAATTTGTGACTTTGTTATAAATTGATAATCGGGTATAAAATTACATCATTAATTATATTTAGTTGATAGAGCCAGTATGTAATCCGCAAATTAATCTGGATTTAATTGTTAAGAGAAACCGAAAACTTTAAGTTTATCCTAGTTTGTTGGTTTTCCTGTTATATAGTTACATTTTTTTTAATAAATATTTTAATTTTTTTTGACTGAATTATTTTCTTTTTAAAATTAAATCTAAATCTTTTAAATAATTAAAATCTTTAAAATTATGTATAGGTACTAATTTGACAGAAAAAGAGAACAGAAAAAAATTATAGACTCATTAAGATAATTAAATATTTTTTACAGGGAATACTTAAACAAAGTATAAAGTAAACTTATCATAGTAGTCCTTGTATTTTTAATATTGAAATTATATTTGTTAAAAAAATTACATATGAAGAAACATTTGGAAAGCATTTTTTTCGTATTAAAATTACATAATACAGGAAAAGAAAACATAAAGAAAATCAAAGACATTTGAACTAATTAGTTCACAATAAGGGATATTTTAATTTTTGATTAAGAATAAAACATACAGTCGGTGACATTCTTTAACGGATAATTGTGTAATATAGTAACGCAATATCGCATACTGTTTATTCAGAAATGTATGCTTTTATATCTTTGTGGCTCCTAATGATAAGATCTCTCTTTAGAGAAAAAAATACAAAAGAGAGTTACAACATTTGTGAAGAAATGCAGAAAGCTACCCTGGTCTTGGCGGAATGGTGGGCTCCAGCCTCTGTTAACAGATCGACGACCTGAGCATAGCCTGCTCGACCGGCACAGTGGAGAGGGGTAAGGCCATCTCTTGTCTTGCAGTCTACGAGGGCGCCAGACTCAATTAGGAGGCGAATCATGTGCATTCGACCCCATTTTGAGGCTACGTGGAGAGGTGTAATGTTGTTCTGGGAGAGAGGAGAGAAATAAGTTCAAATTATAAAAGTCGGAATAAAAGGGTATATATCATTATTATATCATCAATTATATTTCTACATTGAAAGAAATATATATGACTGACATTGATGGATACGGTGAAATGAAAAATCTCACAGTAAGTTGCAAAAATACGGGTATGTTGTAAAATAAATATAAAATTCTTAAATTAAAAGTTGTAATAGAAATATACATTAATTAATTGTTTTTTCTTTTAACTTTTAACTTTGTTATTAATCTTTAAATCTTTACAAAGAATTTGAAAAGATAAAATCTAGAAGGAAAGTTAAAAAAATTAAAATCTGTAAGTTATAAAGAAAGTTTTGATTAAAATAAAAATGTTATTAGGCCAACTTTAAATTAATTATTCTAACCTAGAGAAAGAATATAATTATCTCAAATGAGTTTAATTGATTTATTTAATTTGATATTATTCCTTAAGACAATATTATAAAGATAAAGAATATAAATTATATCAGTCAGACGTTTGTGTAATACAATAACGAAATTGTGGATCATTACGATTATAGTTTTTTTCTTGTTATTTTAACTAATAATGAACACAATCTTATACAACGAAATGTACTTTTACTTATAACTATTACATATTTCACTTTAAACTTAGTATTCTTATCCTTTTTATTCAATCATCCGCAAATTTATATAAATGTTATTCTGTTACGTTGACTGGCTTATTTTCAATTATATTTAAATCAATATTTTCATTATGAGTTTTATAGTCATATTTGTATAGATGTAAGACAAACATAATATATGTACTAGTTCGAAAGAATAAAGTATTAAATTACACTTTCACTCGTGGATTCTTTTTGCGTTATCATATTTTATAAATATAAACGCTATACTAAAAATATATATTTACTTATACATTGATTAAAAAAGTTCTGATGGTAAGATAAACTTTTAATAGCGAGCAGAATAGGACACAGTTGTTTTAGACAGATTATAATATTTCAATCATTTTTTAATATGGCGTTGTTGAATAACTAATTTTACACCTAATTTTCAACTAAAATTATATGTTATATATTTTATGAAAAAGATTGCCATGTAGGTATACGTAGATATCACTAATCGCAATTGAATTTAAACAGTGATCATTTTTTCGTGTTCAATTTTTGATCAACTGCTTAATGCTAATACTATCAAATAAGACACAGCTCTAGTATTACATATACCCTTTTTTAATAGAAATGAATAAATAAATGTATAAATAGTAAAACAAATTGTCTACCAATAAAAATATTGATTTAATAATTTAAAAATTGTTTTTACTAAAATTCTGACTAAATAGTTTGAATACATTATTTAAACTTATTATAATCAAATTAAAAATTATATAAATTTGTATACTATTCATTGTACCTTCATGTCTTTATTTTGTTCAAAAAGTAGCTGTACACCTTAAAAATATTGTCATTAATAACAATATGTCAATATAACAGTATAAAAATATTATATAACAGAATAACATGTAATACTAGTAGTATAGATATTTTGTTTAGTTATAGTAATATTCCAAGTTCTTTTTCATCATACTTGTTATATTTACAAAATCTATATTTATTGCAAGACAGAAATTTCAACATTTTGTTGACTTACTAATGCTATTTTCTAGATTATATCACATAATAATTAAATTAGGATGCATTGAGATACACAAATATGATTTACGGTATATTAACAGATAATAGTTCGCAATGTCTACGCAAGTCAGATGACATGATGATTATACCAAGCGGTATAATTTGATAAATCGATAACTATTACCAAATTACTGTAATTATCATCTTTCTTCACTACACAGCTACATTATGTGTATATAATTAGTAAAGTTTACAGTTATAATTTGGCTTTTATTTATTTCCAAATATGTTGTTGTCTAAATAACTTACACATACATTAATATATGGACATAATGTGTGCGTATTTTGTAAGAGAGACATTATACTTTTATTATTTTGAGCTATGTCTATACTCCACACATCAATTATATACCAAATGATAAAATAAATAATTTAATTTGTACATTTATAATATTCAAGACAAATATGGTGCTCATGATACAAGTAAATGTATAAATTATAGATGAATGGGCGGATACAAACAGGAGAAATTGTACACTGAAAAAGATTTCAATCCAGCTTATTCAGATTGACACAGAGCAATAAATGTCGATTATTATAAAACTTATTCTAGTTATCTCTAGTGCGATCTTATTTGCTAGAACATATAAGTGTAGATTTATTTAGAATATAATGTTGTATAAAGCAACTAAGACCCGCATCTAAATAGAAATTCACACGAAAAATAAGATTTGATGTGGTAAGGAAGGTACGTGTATAGGCAATATATGTACATGTATATTGCCTATTTGCAACCACAATATCTAGATTATATATAATGTAAATGATGTCTTTAAATCTATAAATAACACACATACATACAGACATATCATATATTGGAAGGTAGAAAAGATTACTATTAAAATTATTCCATCATCAGGTTTTCATGATATTGCCCATGTGGGCATATATTATAATAAATAGGTTAATTAATAATAAATTATGGGACCCACCTTCGCTTGAAAATTAACATCCGCACCACGCTGTATCAAGAGACGTCCGATGTTCTCATTTCCGTAGTGTGAGGCAATATGAAGAGGAGTGAAACCACTCTAAAGAAAAAGAAAGGAATTGGGGACTAAATATATTTTGAATGATCTACTAGAAATAAAATCAGAGTTAAATAAAAACATTATTTTAGAATAATAGCTAAAATATTTAGTAAACACAGTGCACTTTTGTTAATACCAAAGATAAAAATAAGCTATCTACAAAAAGAACACGTTTAAAAGATACATTTGGAAGTTTTAGACGAAAATTTCAATGAATTAATATAATTGTATCAATACTGTTTTTACAATATAATATTTAGTGTGGTGAATAGAAGTTATGCAGATTTATTTCTTCAGAAAAATTGGTTTATTATCTATATTATATCTCTTCACATTCACTGTTTTGTTTACTGCTTTTAATGGATTGTAAAATACTTTAAAAAGTGGCATTTCATATTTTCTTTTATATTGTTTAGGCATATCTTCTTGATATAACAATCTACTATAGAATTGAAACGATACCTGTATTATCGCTTTGCTTATTATTTTAGTAATATTTGTAGTTTTAGTTACTTTTTTAATATTGTTGTCATATTCTAATTTTATTTTTGCAATATTACAATGTTGAATTACAAATATTTAATGTCAATTTTAAATGAAGTATGCAAATATATAGAACTGTTTTAATTTTAATATTTCAATATCTTATAAGTCAAAATATTTAAAAATATATATATGAATAACAAACAATAATTTTTACACTAGTCAAATATACTGTATTAAAATGAATTACATAGTACTGGTACATTTACTATCAGATATTATGAACTTTTAAAATATTGTAAAATGCAAGACAGAACTATTAAAAATTTAATCATATCGAAGAAAAGACTACTGGGTACATAATGCAAAAAGGTTTTTATCAGGGTAACAATAAAACTACTAATTATAAGATTATAGTTATTTAAATAAATTTATGAAGAAATATAATACATAACACCTCAACGCAAACGTACTTTATAATGTTTAAAATTTACTTTGCACAGAAAATAATAATAGTTAAAAAGAAGTTTTTAGCAAATATACAGTGCCCAGTAAAATACCAAAGGATTTGATTAAAAAACGAAACTAAAATCTTTAAAAATCTATCACAAGAAAGATGCTAAAAATAGACTTTGGATTCTACTATAAATTGTAATAAAAAAATCAATTCATAATCAGTTGAGATTAACTTACAACACTCTCCAACTGGTACTATTGCAAAATATCACCACATTCGACTGCAACTACTCTCCTTAGAAATCAAATCCGCGATCAAGAACAGAAACCGCCTAAGAAGACTCCTACCCAATACTAGGGAGGAATGGATTGCTGAAGTGCAAAATGTTCGCAAGATGATTAATACCAACAAAGAACAGCAGTGGCACGACCTATTGGATGAAGCTGATTGGAACACCTCCCCTAATAAAGTATGGCAAGTCATCAGATCCTTGAGCGGGACACCAGCAAACAACAACCCCAATGAAGCATTGATAAACAAAGGCAAAGAACACATAACCAGCAAAAGTAAGGCCGACACCTTTGCCAAGTATTACGCTAGCACTAACAGATTGAAGCTTGACAAACAGGACCGGCGGCATGTGTCTGCCATGAGATCACGTCTCTCTGAGCCCTATGAAGATCAACCCGAGAGTGCCCCCTTTACGCTGTATGAGCTGGATAAAGCCATCAAAGACATGAAAGCCAAAGCTGCAGCTGGGCCGGACGAAATCAGCCCCCAGTTCTTGAAACACCTAGGTACCAAAGCAAAAGAATGCCTACTTGCAAGTATCAACAAATCATGGCAAACCTCCTTCTGTCCACAAGAATGGCGCAATGCAACAGTCATACCACTCCATAAATCAGGCAAGCCAGCGAGCGAAATCGAGTCTTTCCGGCCTGTAAGTCTAACTTCTTGTGTAGCAAAAACTATGGAGCGCATGGTTAGAGAGCGTCTCTACTTTGTGGCCGAAGAGCGAGGCTGGATGTGTGACGACCAGGCCGGTTTCCGAAAAGGACACTCCTGCGAGGATCAGATCATGCGTTTATCCCAAGACATCAGCGATGGGTATCAACAGAAACCACCCATGCGAAGCATTCTAGTCACCTTGGACTACTCCCAGGCATTTGACCGTGTCCGGAGAGAGGACCTTCTCTGGCACCTCATGACGCTAGGGGTACCCAAACGCTTTGTCCGGTGGATTTCCGGATTCCTCTGCAATAGGCAAGCAAAGGTCAATATCAAGGGATGTTACAGCAAGACAGTTCTTCTACGCCAAGGTGTCCCCCAAGGGGCTGTTCTCTCTCCGCTGCTGTTTACGCTGTTCCTCAACCCCGTCCGTTTCTCTATACCTCGGACTATCAAAGTAAGCATGTATGCCGACGACATTGCCATATGGGCACAGAACGTTTCCAAAGAAGGAGCCTGCAGAGACATCCAAAGTGGAGTAGATGCGATTCAGAATTGGAGCACCAAAAAGAAACTCACTCTCAACCCAGGCAAATGCAAAGTCTGCTGCTTCACAAGCAACACCAACGAAGCGCAGTACGAACCTACAGTGACCATTGCAGGCCAAAGACAGAAGATTAATCGCAACCCCACTTTCCTGGGCGTCACTTTCAACCGCGCTCTGTCTTTCAAGGAACATGTCAACAGAGTCACAAGCAAGACTAGCTCACGTCTACGTATGCTTGGAGCCCTTTCCAAGAAGTCATGGGGCTGGAGCAGGAACCATATGAAACGGATCTACTACATGTTCTCCAGAAGTGTTCTCGATTACTGTGGAGCTGCGTGGCAGCCTTTTGCGGCCAAATCTACTATAGACCATCTAGAGCGTGCACAGAACAGAGCTCTCAGAATCATCACCGGACAACTCGCGACGACACCAGTAGAAGCGCTCCAACTGGAAGCCGAAGTGATCTCCTACTCTACCCACTCGAAGAGATCAATAGCCAAGTCGTGGGAAAAATCTCTGAGACTACCGCTTCCTAACCCCAGACGTGACCTGGCAGAGAAGAACGTGCGTCACCGTCTGAAGTCTCGCAGCAGCTGGAGACAGTCTGCCATCAGCATTGTCAACGCTACTACAATCGGCACGAGTGTCAGGTCAGATATGACCTTCCTTGGGCCCCCTCCATGGAGCAGAAGTCTCCTTCCTGGGCACATGATTTCTCTGGCCTTAGATGGTGGAAGCAGGAAAGGGGATGATGAGTCCAAGATTCTGACAGACGCCATGAACACCCTCAGCGTAAGAGACCATGAGTTCGCCTACACTATCTATACTGATGGCTCCGTCAAAGACAGTACGGGCGCCGGCGGGAGTGCAGCGGTCATCACAACTGGAATGTCCAACAGCCCTACCAACATTGACACCATCAAATGCAAAGGCAACCTTCAGACAAACTCATTCGAGACAGAGGTCACCGCTCTCCGCCTTGCTGTCGACTACCTTCTTAACATGGAGGGAAACGCCCCAATACGTATTTGCTCGGACAGCATGGCCACACTAAGTGGGTTGAAGCACAACAATTTTACCAACTCCACATTGAACGAAATCCAAGAGAAACTCGCCAGCAGCACCAGG
>JAYRBW010045827.1:0-11425 GCA_036023295.1 Invenusta paracnida
TGATACTTTTAGTTTTATGAAACGCTACACTGATAAGTATCACTGATTTTTCCATAATTATCAGTACTGATTTTTTTATGAAACAGGGCCCTGATAGTGATACAGAAGTTTTGAAATAACACTATCATTTTTTTTTAATTGTAAACACAAAAAAATTCGAGTACATTGAAAAAAATTCGAGGACATTCGAGTACAGTGATAAAATTCGAGTACATTCGAGGACATACACGAAGTTCGAGGACACGTGGACACCCTGAAGTTATCTAAACCTACTGCAGTAGGTCGTTAGCTCATGCGAGCCACCTATGTACAGAAGGTATATTAGAATACCACAAGAAGTCATTTTTTAAACCATTACCATTTAAAAACTAATTTATATTTTGAAACGATTTAACTTCTATATAGAGCGCTGCTGAAAATGTATCAGTGAGTCAATTTTTAACTTTATAACTATTATAGAACCCAAGATATCAAGGTGCAAATATCGATTTTTTTCGTCATTATTCTTTTTATTCTAATTCTTTTGTTCAGACCCAATAACATACACTAAACTTTAATCGATTTTGATGAAATGTTCAACATATGGTAAATGTCCCAGATATGAGAAAAATTATATTTTTACGTAGTAACCGTTGCAGGGGCCTAGATTTTGTATAGCAACCACTGTTTCCCTATCTTACAAATTATAAAAATAGCTCACTTTAGTATAAAATAGACAGCTACCTATTAGTTTGGTAAGAACAAAACTTATATGGTTAGATTCACCGTAAAAAACAAAATAAAAAGTAAGGTTGGCTCTTTTAAAAACTTAAAAACATAATGTTACACTAAGTGTAAACAAAATGTTAGGAGTTTATCCAAAATTGCATAACAGTTATTTTTAGTGATAAGTACCTATTAAATAGACTAAATCAACGATTGTCTAAAAAAAGTTTTTAGTGATTGACTGACAACTAACTTGTGAAATGAAAGAAATTATACAATAATAGTGTGCAACTGCAGTGCTAGCGTGCTGCACTAGCAAGGAACTAATTTGTTAATTTATGAATAACTTTATTTCACTTAAAAAACACAACATAAAATAGCATATAGGTATAGCATCAAGATAAAATTAGCCAAAAAATGACAAAAAGTGTGTTAGCTCATATCATAAAAGAATTGAAATAAGTGTAAAATATTAGCTATTTAAAAATATATTTGACTTGAGCTAACTATATTTTTTAATATTAAAACTAAATTAGTTCTACCATGACAATACCTTTATGTTATAAAAATCAAATGTTACAGATAAGTAGGTAAATGGATAGGTGCCTATAATAAACAACAAATTAAATTTTATATTACCTTCTGAGTATAGGTATCTCTACAAATTGTACCATAGTTTTTCTAAACAGCTCAAGACAGATATTTGTTAATTACTAAAAGATATATAAATTGATACCTTTAATTTATTAGATAACACATTTAATTAAATACAGTTCTAAATTACTTTCCAAAAAAGCTTGACAATATTAAAAAACATAGTTAGCTCAAGTCAAATATATTTTTTAAGAGCTAACACATTTTAGGATTATTTCAATTCTTTTATGATATGAGCTAACACACTTTTTGCCATTATTGGCTAATAATAATATATTTAGAAAACAATTTAAAATCGAAACTAACTTCATTAACCAAATGATTACTATCTATTTCTATGAATAAAAATGATGCATACAACTTTTAAATCTTTTTATATATTTTTTAATAATTTTAGAACTTGCAAAAAATATTAAAGAAAGTATAAATACTTAAAATCATTTGATTAATATTAGAAAAAAGAAGTGCAGTTTTTAAAACTAATGACAAAGTGGGAATGATTTATACTGTAAATATATATTTTTTTAAGGTTTGTTTTTAAACAAACAAAATATCTATTTTTATTTGTTTATATTTTTAATATTTTAAACTTAATTATTTAAATATTTGATAAGTTTGAATAATAAATATGCTGGCATTGTTATTCATAGTAGTGTTTTTGGCATAGTTTATAATAAAAATAATATTTATAATTTGTATATAACTTTTATTAATAATGTTTTTAATATTATTTATGACAATGCAATAATAATTATAATGATTTTTGTTATTTTGATGAAATTTTGGTCATTTATTACAAAAGATTTCCTATAAGTATAGTATATTTCAGGTCTATGGCTATATATTTTCATATTCAATGATAATATTATATCAATGACTTATTAATTAAAGTTAAATCATTCAAACTAAACAAAAATCAGTAAATTCTAGAGATACAAATAATTCTTTTTAATATTTAATCATAAGCCATCATTAAAATGTGTAATTTTTAATCATAATGTATAAAAAACATTTATTGTGATCAAAATTTAAGAATATTTTAAAAAATGTATTAAAAATTAATGATATACATGAGGTAATTTTTCATAAATTTTGAATGATATAACTTAGGGCTCATATTTAGTTCAGTGCTGCCCTAATTTCAGTGATGTAAGGAACTGCTTAAAAAGAAGTAATTGGCAAGGTTGTATCTATGATGCAGTGGCATCGGAAGATAGTTAACATTGGAGGGGAATAATATGGTGGAAGAAACTCAAAATAATATAAAGCAACCTCCTGAATGCTCTGGCTACCAAGCTAGCATAGCCTTTAAAATCATTGCCACTATGATGAGATTTTTTGAGGTCTCAAGACCTAGAATGCAGAAAAAGGCCTCTAAAACCATTAATTATAATTTGTCATTTTTCTATTCCAAAATAAACCATGTTATTATAAACATTTCAACCCATTTGTAAAAATAGCCCTCGTCCCATATATATATGGATTTTGTCACTCTCCTAAGGAAGATATTTTACATTGAGGGGGCACAAAATACACAATGTGTGACAGAAAAATTATAGTTCCTTATATACATTTACAGCTAGTATTTTCCATCTATTATTAGTATTGGGTTTTTTGTTGAAAAGTTCATTTAGACATACAAAATTAAGCTAGAAAAAAATTATCCAAATATATACAAAGAAACATACGATTATGAAATATTTATTATTTGAATATACTAGTTAGATTTATAGTATGGAATGCCTGTCAAAACATCACCAAGTCAAAATGTCACCAAGTCATAATGTCACCAAAACAAGTCAAAAGGTTATTGAATCAAAACATGGAGACAAAATATTTTCAATATAATACTTTAATTCATAGAGTAAATATAGAGCCTAACTATAAGTATATATTGTCTATATGATTTTAACTTACATCCAATAAAATTCTGATTAAAAATAGGGACCTTTTATTGAGTCAGCACATAAAAACAGATTTTGATTATTATTATTAAATATATTATATATTTGAAATGTATTTATATAAGAGAATTTATTTATTAATTCTTGATGTAATTCATGAATTAAAGTGATAATACTAACAGTTATTTTCAGAATAATGTTTGATTAAAATAATACCTTATCACTTATATTGGTGACATTTCGACTTATATTGGTGATGTTATGACTTGGTGATGTTATGACATGCACCCATGACCCATAGTATGTACTATGCTTTAATTAATTATTTTAGTATTATTATTAAACAGTTTAGATATAGGTTATGTAATATGGATGCTTAATGATTATAATTAGCTTCTATATACATTATTCTAAGACTAACTTCCAATTTTTTAAAAGATTATTGGGGGGGCATCTCTGTGCTGTCCCAGTTCTAATGCCACTGATGTCACTGATAGTCTGATATGTAAGTATTATTGAACTATAGCAGTTCTTAAACTAAATTAAACTAAACTAAATAAATAAACATGACTATATAATATTAAAAACAAATAATTATATGTAACAGTAATCGAAATAGTTATACAAAGTTTATATATGTTACTGTATAAAATACAGTGATGACCTACATTATATTTATTATTGACCTTCACTACAACACAACAATCACTTTTTTTAAGCAGTTCTGTGCATCACAAAACATAGGGCGCCACTAAACAAAATGTACCTATACCTCACTTAGAATTTGCTTTTTCCCAAAGGAAAACAAAATAAATCTACAAATGTAGAAAATTAAACTCTTGTAAAAATACAGAATTTTGAAATTTTCTGTAATGGCATGCCTATAAACATATTATATGTTTGTGTGAGTCGATACAATTACAAAATATAATTACTCCAATAATACGTATTTACTAATAAAATGAATGATTTTAGTAGAAACGTTCTTCTTACTACAATCTTTGCAGATCTTTGGACGAACAAGGTTTCGTCATTTATCTATTTTCAGTTTCTGACCATAAAAATCAAAAGCTACACGAAACGGGAATTCCTTTGAAGTTTACTAATCTAGTTTATTTAAACTATATTTATATCAATAGTGTGTTTCTCCCTTTGCAACATGATATAGTTATAAGAAAAACAGAAAACCTGTGTGGCTGTAAAAACTATATTGTTAAAAAAATTTTGGAGATCCACTCCATAGACATGTATTATAAAGAATAAATTGGCAGTGAGAGACAGGTATTAAATAGACTATAATTCTATGACGCAATCAATTGACATAATTAAATTTAAATTTGAAAATTTAAGAAAAGCTATAATATGTTAAAAGAAGCAATCAATTCTGAAATGCATAATAGCATTATCTATAGAAATAAAGTGAAGGTGGATAAATTGTAAGAAAAACAGAAATGATTGATGCAATCAATTGACATATTCATTTAGAATATAATGAAGGAATTGGCTATAAAATGCTATAAGAAGCAATCAATACTGAAATGAGTAAACAGCTCAATCAGTGAACTCTACACCGCAGTGGCGTGTGCAGGGGGGTTCCATGGGTTCCAGAACCCCCCACTAATCTAAAAAAAACGCCCCTTGAAAATCGGAACTTACACTAGGTTAAAATAGATTTTTATAATAATTGTTTACGATATTAGAAAAAACAGTCTTTATAGCAGTTAGCTAGATTTGTGGAATATTATGTATGATGAAGTAGCCTTATATATGGCCTGTATATACGGGTTATGTTATATACAAATAGTATAGCCTGGTAGTAGAAAGTGTGAGTTATTTGATTGCTGAGCTAAAATGTAGAACCCTCCAGCTAAATTCCTGCACACGCGCCTGACCCGCCTCAGAACATCTTAACAACGATTCCAGCTCGATCTTCAAACACAAACAAACATGTCAATTAAACTTCAACGACTCTATTCTGGCTAAAGACAACGACCCACTCAATCTCCGCGCACAATTCCTCAAACTTCTGAGTTTGCGGCCAATGCAGCCAGGTGCCACTGATTGGGCCCTTTTATTCTCATAACTTCGCGTCTTTAGAGTTCGTACTTTATATTACTTTTCCTACCTTGGTAAGATCGATTCACAGAACATGTTTTACTGAAATATAGTGACAAATTAAATTTAATGTCACACCTGAGTTTAGCCTTTGCGGCCAAGTATGTACTACAGGCTATAATTGTCCTATATTCTCAATCATTCAGAGTTCAAACATATAATGATCTTTCCTATCTCGTTAACAACGATCTTCCAGAACTATTCAACGAGCGAATTTCTTTGATAACAAGGCATTTATTTGCATATAATATGCATAAATTTACGACTCAACAAAAGAACAAAATCTATCACAGACTTGATACAGGCCACATATAGGTAACAAAGTTAGTAACGCAGCCATAACATATTATACACAGATAACAAAATTATAAGTTCATCAGTCTAGTCGGCCTTCGTGCACCTCCTGCAAACGCAATGCCTGGTAGTTGTGGAAGCAGAGTATCAGTGCTTCTCCAGTTTGCCGGTTCCGATTCGGCAACATATTGCTGTTGCCACTTCCCGTTTACGTTTATTCAACGTCCCGAGTAGAGTGAGCCCACGATCTCGCAGTTCCCCGACTAACTTCACACTCGTAAAGTGTTGATCTGTGGTGATGTTCCCGGAAGAGTGTTGCATACTGAGACTCATGTCCAGGACTACTGTGTAGCCTGCCTAACTTCCCGTCGCCATTTAGGATGTTGGCCTAGGTACACTTGTGAGTCACATGTGTATGAAGTATCGACATCTACGGCCGCCCACATTTTTATACCGTAGAGATCAGATTTTTCTTTCATGCAGATTTTGAAAGGCGCGCACCCTCAAAAGGGTATCATTTGCTCGTCAACTGTAATTGTTGGACCCGGTATATAGCTAATGCGACAGCGAAGAACACATTGATCTAATATGTTGTGAATGGTAGCCCTTTTATCTGTCCTACGCCTTTCCTCGCGAGTGTCTTTGTTGTCGAAACGGATGAAATGACTGATTAGTTCAAAGCATTTCCGACTCATAGTTGTTCTGAAGATGCATCCCATGGGAGGTCCCCGACTTTCACTCCAAAGATCTCTGCGATCGACTCCGTTGGAACTTAGAGCTCCTGTCGTGTAAAGGAGTCCAATATATGCCGGTAGCCTCAGGCATATCTTCCCATTTGGAGAGAAAAGTTGATTGTGTACATGACGCTCAACCTCTTGGTTTGTTTCTGTAATTATAGTAATTATGATATCGGAAGAGAGGAAATAAGGAAGAGAGGAAGCTATGTTTTGCCCATTGCATCTAATTCTTGGGTTGCTGGACCTGAACGAAGACGAAATATATTTCTTCTATTTGCTCGGCCTGGTCGACGCATGCTGCCACATTATCCCTGCGCGTGACTCCATGCCTTGGGCAAAGTTGTTCTCGTCACTGTCACTAGTCACTAAAAGAACTGACCAACGTATCCTCTGTGCCATCATCTACTTTAGACCCAATGTCATTCCCGTCTTCAACGGAAAATGACGCCATCGCGTGAAACAATACAGTTGTAAACCAGATATATAACGAATATATGTATAGTCACCGGCCGAAATGTCCTGATGTACAGTATTAGGCACAGTGCCCTACTTCGGATTTTTTCACTATATTTTTGGTCTGACTGGTCGTTAACTAAGTACATTCTATTCACCGTGTAGCTCCGCCGATTCGACCTTCACACTACCTTCACGACACACGAAAACTATTTTTAGATGCATCCCATTACTAAAAAAGTTAACTTGCTTAACAGGATTGTTCATAACCAGAGTGATGCAAATTATCTTCACTGTATACAGTTTCACTCGGCTCAATAGATGGATACTGTAGTTGTTGTTGTTGTTCAACGGCGGGCGTCCAACTTCAGCCTGACCTCCTTCCAGAACTCCGCCGCGCTGATGGGGTTGTCGACGAGGTCCGTTGTGCTGAGTATGTCCTTCCTTTGTCTTATGTTGTAGGTTGCCGGGCATTCCTCTGTGAGATGTTGTGTGGTTTCTGGGTCCCCCCCACACAGTCTGGATACTGTAGTTGATAGCTACGTCGGCCACACTTAGGAAGATTGCGTTGTTTTATAGTCAGGCCGCATCGGCCAAACTCTGGAGGATTGCATTGATTTTTATAGTCAGGAGTTTGAAGCCATATTCATTTAAGAAAGAAAACCAGCGAAAGAAAATAGTAAACTTGAATGTAACAAACTTTTAACTTTTATTTTTTAATTTCTACGTAATCTTTACACTTTCTGCTGTATTCTTACAATTTATCCACCTTCACTTTATTTCTATCGATACCGCTATTATGCATTTCAGTATTGATTGCTTCTTTTAATATTTTATAACTTTTCTTGAATTTTCAAATTTAAATTTAATTATGTCAATTGATTGCGTCATAGTATTATAGCAATGTAATGCTTTTAATCTATTTAATACCTGCCCCTCACTGCTTATTTAAACTTTGTAATACACGTCTACGGAGTGGATCTCCGAAAATTTGAGATCAATAAGATTTACAGCAACACAAGCTTTCTGTTTCTTTTATAATTATATTTATATCAAGCGGAGGCGTTTTCCAAAAATCAGATGTAATTATTTAGGAATCGTTCATTCCAAAAGTCGGAATCGTTCGGCGTTACCATAGAAATTAAGTAGGTCACGTATTTGATTCCTGACACGCCGCTGCCGGGACCAAATCGAATTGCGAAAATAAATTTAAATTTATATATCAATAACATGGTTAACATTTACTAATTTTTATTCATATGAAAAGAAGCATATTAAATTTAAAAACTTAAGTAAAAGCATTTACTACGTTTTTATTCGTACACCTTATTCGTACACTTGGACTGACATATACCTACTCAATTTTTAACAATTCAGTGTTTAGAGACCAGGAAACCCTCGAAGCTCAAATGCGCACGACTACGCAGTGACATATATAATGTATAGACAAAGTGGTTTTGAAATGAGTGTTTTTATGGCCTGTTTAGACAGCAGTTTATTATGTACCTATATTAAGAATTACATATATCTTTTTATACTGTAGTCGGTTGAATATTGAAAATTATTTAAGGTAGTGAAAATATTATTTTTCATTAAACACATATTATGGTTCGATCACATAAAACGCATTCTGTTACTTAGGGAAATTTTATCGTAGGAATAACTTGATCATTTCTGTTTATTTACTGGTCGATAGATATTAATGCTTAATGAAATATGATAATCAATACTATTATTTATATTCCTAATTACAGGTCGAGGGGACAAAGATACTGGTATGCTTTACTATAACAGTAAACCTGGAAGTCCAAGATATTATTACTCAAAAGCTTCGGGTAACTGATGTGTTCTTTTAGTAATGGTATATTAATAATTATTTATGATATACTATACACTGATATTCATATTTTATTATATAATAGTAATATATTATTATATGTTATATATTATAAGTTATTATATTAGTAATAAGATCTATAGCATAATGCAATTTGATATTTCAATTGATGGGTCGAGGGTCTATCAAGTGTCTAATTTGACACTTTAACCATATTCGATTATAGAATATTAAAGTTCATGGTAGTGCAAGTATTTACGCAGTACCTATAGTGCTAGTTAACAATATTCTTAGTTATATGTTACCGTTATAAGTATGATAATTATGATAATTATGTTGTGTAATTAGTATTTTTTAAAGATAATTAATATGAAAATGTGTCAAGGACATGTCTCTTTATAATAATAATTTAAGGATATAAAAATGTACTGTTTTTAAATATTTAAATTTTTAGTGCTAGCTGTGCTATTTATATTTTATTTATTTCAATATTAGTAGTATTTTTTATTTTGAATTACAGGTCCATATTCAAACTTGGACATCTTCAAAAGCCCCCTGCCCCAGGAACCGCCACCAAAGGTGCTCTCCATGCGTGTCTCGGTTAAAACCCCGGAAACTTGTGAATGTCATTCGGAGGTCCCTTCTGAATCTAGAAGCTGTTCTGTGGCTTCCATGAGTTTCTGTGACTCTGAGAAATATGGCGTTCACATTCAGGTACCCCGAACACCCTCTGCGACTGCACGTTTAAGATTCTCGGATGATACTCCAGCTCCACCCGATGTAGACCATGTGAAGCCGAAAAGGCATAAGCAGGCACAACAGGAGATTAAGAGTAATAATCTTGTTGTGACAATTAAAACAGACAACTGCTGTACGGATCCTCAGAAATGTGGTTTTCCATCGGACGCTGCTAGTGAAGAGACTGGCAAGAAAAGGGAAGGTTTGTCAAGCGTGAGTGGAATTCCAGTTATGAAAATTAAATCTACAAAAGGCATCACATCTCCAAAGCCTTCTATATCGTTAGCGAAGGACAAGGTAACTATGCGGAGCAAACAAATTCCGAATCTAAGATCTCCAAGTTCATCCGCAAAGGACAAGCTAACTAAGAGAAAAGATGTTAAAAATCCAATATCTCCAACTTTGTCAGCGATGGATAAGCCAACTATAAGAGGCGAGCGTATGCAAAATGCAAGGTCTCCAGCCTCGTCAGCGAAGGACAAGCCAATTAAAAGAAATGAGCATATTCAAAATCCCAAATCTCCTCCTTCTTCAGGGAAGAACAAACTTTCGACGGAGATTGAAATCGTGACGGCGCCGAAAGTTAAATCAAGGAAAAAAGTATCAAGGAAGACGGGGAAGACGTCGGCAGATAAAAAGAAATCTGGCACAACCGTCAGTAAGAAAGAGAGTTCTCCAGCTAAGTCGTTAAATGAGGGAGGTGGATCCTTGTCATCTCTGGCTGGTGTTTGTGACCTTTCCAAGACAATAAAAGATTTTACATTGGGCAGTGAGATGAGATATTTACCTCTCCCTGAAAAAGGTGAGAGTTCACTTCACAGGTTTCACTAACGAAAATATATCGTATAAACCATGCAATATATAATTGATTTACAATTTTAAAATGTAAATGGATACAAAAATCATTAGTAGAAGCAATCTATTCAATGCCATCATTAGAACTAGGGACATACTAATAAATATTTGTTAAATAAATATATTTATTAGTACATCCGTGATTATAACATTTAAATGACTCGTTGAACGTAGATTAGATTTAACTTGCCATATTTTCTGAAAAGGGCTATTTTAATTTTTAATTGTCATTTTTTTAATAACAATAATAAATATGTTATTCGATCTAAATATAGTGAAGTGTGTTTAGGCGGTAGACCTTTCATTAAAAAATATGTCCTATATGACCTGAAACGCAATAATAAAATTAGCATATAAACTATAGGTACACATTATGAATCTAACTTAACGTCGCCTAAAATATATTGATATTTTATTTTAATACCCACTATTCTCCCTACGTCATTAAGTATTATATTTACATATACAGAATAAATTGATAGATTTCTTACTACATTTACTTTTTTCTTTAAACTTTTATATTTCAGGATCCAAAGCTCCAGAAATACTATATGATGAATAAAGTTTTGATAGTGGTAGGTTTATAGTATATTGCTTTCCAAATCTTAAAAAAATATAATTTAAATTATTCTTTCTCTTTATTCTTAATAAACATTTAGACTATTTGAATATATATATATATACGTTTATAATTATGTTTATTATTACTAGAAAATTAAATCAAAATGATCAATTTATTAGTTATGTATCATTCTAATAATATACGGTAAATTGCGCTAATATGCTTTGTCGGGATATGCAGGTAGGTTCATAAGTTACAAAGACATAGATTTTATGAAAATTATATTATCACAAACACTTAAAGCAATGAAACAAGAGTTGAAACAAGAGTATCAAGAGTACATTAAATATCAAAGGGATCTACTTGTAGTCCGCGTTTCTGAATACAAAGATGCAATCTTCGAAGTATCCAATCATTGATCGATTGTAATAAGCCCTGTGGAAATTGAAAGAATTCTTGCCGAATGACAGCTTTCAGTTGATCGACAGAATCGGCTTTTTGTGCCACAATTTTTTGTTTAAGTATATCCCAGAGAGCATTGTCCCATGATGATAAGTTAGGGCTTCTTGAC